>WOXC01005392.1:0-288584 GCA_011680675.1 Gymnobelideus leadbeateri | reverse complement strand
ACAGAGGCCTTGGGCCCTGACCTCTGACCCTAGCATAGACTAGTGATTGCTAACAACCCTGTTCTAACACCTGCCCCCCCCCAACCCTGCTCCCACCCCCCCAGCTGGGATCTACCCTGGCCTCTGCTCACAGTGGTCAATGAGCAGCTGGTGCACAACTGTCAAAAACTTTCCTTCCTGGCTTCCTGCCCCTCAGGTCTCTGAATCCCCAGAGTCAAAACACAGCCAGTCCCACATGCATGGGGAGTAAACCACACCTCCCTGCTCCCTCCCCCAAGTGCACAGGGCTCCTCCTAGTGGCATGCAGTGCTCACAACTCCCCACACAGAGACACAAGGAGAGAGCCCACTGTCCACAGTAGCCCCACAGTCCAGGGCATGCAGTGCTCACAGCTCCCCATGCAGGGAGGCAGGGAGGAAGCTCGCTGGTCCATGCACAGTATGCAGCACTCAGAGCTCCCACACAAAGACACAAGGAGGGAGCCCACGGGTCCACAGGGGCATGGATGGAGTTCTCTCTGGGGGAGGGGGAGATCAAGAGGGAAGGGCAAGCCAGGTAAAGTTTCACTGCTGCTGGCCTTCCCTGGGGGGTCAGCAGCTGGACAGACTCAGAGAGAAGGAAGTTGGAAAAGGGGGCGTAAAAAAGACATTAAAAAAATACATACATAAAAAGACGGTTTGGACTTTTAATCCATCTTCAGCCTCCATGCAGCCCCTTATTCGTAAAACAGAAAACAAAAAGAAAGAAAGAAATGGACAGAACAAACCCCACCAGGAGAGTCACCATGCTGCTCCAATGCACCTTCCTTAGCCAGACACAGCTCTTTGTGATAAGGAAGCAAAGTTACCACCTAGGAAACAGCCAGACCAGGACATTCCTTGTCAGCTGCAACAAGGAGATCTTTGGCTAATGGGGCTTCCCTTTCCCTCTGGCTAAGAATCATGGCACTGCCATTCTGCACCGTTTGAGCTCCCTAGCAGAAGCCCCTGAAGGTCAAGGACATAAGGTTGAAAGGAAAGACCCTCAGCTCTAGGACCCCTCTCCCAGGCCTTTCCAAAGCTGGGTGCCCTGGCTCCTGGGAGGTAGAAGGTTTCCTCTTTTCTGGCCTGGTCTACAATATGGTTCATCTGATTGGAGGAAAGGAGGAGGTCAGCTACTATTCTGAGCCATCCCTGAGTGGGTGCACCTCTCTGGAACAACCCTGACAAATGATTTTCAAGCTTGAAATTGAAGATGTCCAGTGGGGGGTGGGGGGTGGGTGGGATGGAAGGATCCACAGTGCTCCCCTTGCCCTGCCCTGCCCTGTGCCTCCAGATGGCCCATCCGGTTTCTATATAGCACCATTAGTGGAAGACTTTTTTTCTTACCTTAAGCCTAAATCTGCCTCTCTGGGACTTCTACCCATCATTCCTAGTTCTGCCCTTTGGGATCAGCCAGAACAAATCTAATCACTTGACAACCCTTCCAATATTTGAAGACAGTTACCAAGTCTCCCTCCTTCCCTCCACAGGGCTTTTCTTTTCTAAGCTAAACATGCCCAAGGGAGCTGACCCCCTTGGAACCAGACTTTCTAACCTGACTGAGCAATCTGCATTCTCTACAGGAATGGCAATGGGCCTCTCTCAATGGAATTTTCCAATTCTAATTGACTTTGCAGAGATGCAACTGCATCCAAATTTAAATTCAGTTCCACAAACATCTATTAAGAGCCTACTGTGCATCAGACACTGTGCTGGATGCTGGGGATAAAGACAAGAATGAAACAGTCCCTGTCCTCAGGAAACTTACATTCTATTTTAGGGTACACCAGAAGTAAATATGAGGAAATTCGAGGAAAGACTGAGAGCACTAACAACCTGGGGTATCAGGGAAGGATACATAACACAGACAACCTTGTGCCTGAAAAAGACAATGAGGAGGGAATGTGTTCTGGGTATCAGGGTGGGTATAAGATGGAACAGGAGATGGACTAAGAAGCTCAGAGGAGCAGTTAATAGTTTAGGTAGACTGGAATATAGACTCTGATGGGGGAGGGAGTAGGAGTTAAAAATGGAGTAAGGCTGGAAAGGCACATTGGTGCTAGATTAGGGATGGCTTAAGATGCTAAACCGAAGAATTTTTATTTCATTCTAGAGGCAACAGGGAATCCTCAAGGATTTTTGAAGAGGACGCTGGCATGGTCAGACTAAAAGATTATTTTGGCAGCTATGTGGAGGGGGGACTGAAGAGGAGAAGACCAGTTAGGAAACCATTAAAATAATCCAAGTAAGAGGCCACTGAGGTTTGAAATAGGGTGGTGGTCTTAGGATAGGAGAGATGTTGTGATGGTAGAACTGAAGAAATTTGGCAACTGATGTTTGTCACCTTATCTCACTGTGGCTATCCCCCAAAGCTTTGCCCTGTGCCTTCTTCTGTCTCCCTTGGTGATCTCATCAAGTCCCATGGGCTAAGTTATCATCTCTGGGTAAAGGATTCCCAGACCTCTACATCTAGGCCTAGTGTCTCCTTTGATCCCCCATCCAGCATCTTTAATTGCTTAATGTAAATTTAGAATTGCATGTCTTTGTTTTTGTTGTTGAGTCATTTTCTAGTTGTGTCTGACTCTCTGTGACCCCATTTGGGGTTTCCCTGGCAAAGATACTGGAGTGGTTTGCCATTTCCTGGTTGAGTAACTTGCCCAGGGTCACACAAATAGCAAAGCTAGATTTGAACTCATGAAGATGAGTCTTCCTGACTTCAGGCCCAGCTCTCCATCCACTGTGCCACCTAGCTGCCCTAGAATTTGATGTCCTATGGCCCTTCAAACCCAATATGTCCAGAACTTTCTTCTTTCCTTCCTTCCTTCCTTCTTCTTCCTTCCTTTTTCTTCCTTCTTTCCTTCCTTCCTTCTTTTTTCTTCCTTCCTTCTTTCCTCTCTTTCCTCCCTTCCTTTACTTCTTTTTATTTCTTTCTCTTTCTTTCACAATCAGAGTTAAGTGACTAGTCTAGGATCACACAGTTACTAAGTATCTGAGACCAGATTTGAACTAAGATTCATTGACTCTAGGGCTGGAGCTCTATTCACTGTGCCACTTTACTGCCGCTAGAAATTATTATCATTCCCTCCAAACATTTCCCTCTTCTGAACTGTCCTGTTACTGTTGATACATCATCATCTTCCTAGTCTCCCACGTTTGGAACCTCAGTTCCCTCTTCAATTCCTCATTCTCCCTCACCCCACATATCCAATCAAGTGTTAGATCTTGTCATTTTTTATCCTTACCACATCTCTTGTATAAATCCCTTCTTTTCATTCATACAGCTGGGACCCTAGCTCAAGCCCTCATCATCTCCCTCCTCTACTACTGCAATAGCCTTCAAATTGGGCACCCTGCCACAAGTCTCTTCTCACTCCGATCCCTCCTCCATTAGCCACCAAAGATATTTTCCTAAGTGTAGGTCTGACTACGTCACCCCTCTTGTTCGATAAACATCAGTGACTTCCTATTATTTTTTAAGATCAAATATAAACTCCTCTGCTTGGCCTTTAAGATTCTTTACGACCTGGTTCCCTTCTGCCTTTCCAGATTTTTCATATTGACTGACTTCTTTGCACTCAGCAGGATGCTGGTCCTTGTATAGGACTCTTCATCTCCCATCTCTGTGTTTCTTTGCTGGCTGTCACTGTCACCCCTCATGCCTGGAACACTCTGCCTCCTTACCCGTGCCTCTTAATATCACTGGCCTCTTCCAATTCTCAGCTCAAATCCCAGGTTCTGTAGGAGGCTTTTTTGGTATTCCCAGATGCAGGGTATTTCTCTCCAAGATTACACTCCTTTTCTCCTGCCAGTATCTTGTCTGTACCTAGTTACTACACGAAGCCTCCTTCACAATAAGGTTTACCCTGTGCCTGGCATTTAGTAATCGCTTTTTGAATGCTTGTTGATGACTGACTGGGGGAAAGAAAGGGGAAGAGTCCAAAACTATTCAGATCATGAATTCAGGTAGTGCCCTAAACAGAAACAAGGATGTTTGGAAGAGGGCAGAGTTAGGGTAAAAGACAATGAATTTCATTTTAGACATGTTGAGATCATTCAACAAATATTTATGGAATGGCTATACTGAAGGTCTACATAGTGGGTAATGTTAGCTCAGGGGAGATAAGGGATAAATAAAGAGATGTGAGGATCACCTGTGCCAAGATAATAATTGAACCCACAGAAAAAATTCAGATCATCGAGGGAGAAAATGTAGATAAAGAAAGGGAGAACACCTAGGACAGAGTTTTGGGGAACACTCATGCCCGGGTGATGAGAAACTGATGGGTGCAGCAAAAAATATTAAGTAGAAGCTGCCAGATACACAGAACCTATGTCAAAGAAACCAAGAGGGGCAGAGTAACCAGTAAAAGGGGTTTGGACAATGACGATGCTGTTAAAAGTTGCAGAGTATTCAAGCAGGGAAAAGAAATAGAAAATGCCATTGGATTTAGCAGTTCCGAAATTTGGGGTAATTTTTGACAGAGCAGTTTTTTTGTTTTTTGTTTTTTTGTTTTTTGCTTTTTGGAGGGCAACTGGGGTTAAGTAACTTGCCCAAGGTCACACGACTAGGTTTTTGTTTGTGTGTGTGTTAAGTGTCTGAGGCCGGAACCGAACTCAGGTCCTTCTGACTCCAGGGCTGACGCTCTATTCACTGCACCACCTAGCCGCCCCAACAGAGCAGTTTTAGTGCCGTAGTGGGCTTGGAAGCCAGACTGCAAGGGGGTAGAGAAATGAGAAGCTGGTGAGGATGTAAAAACAATAGATATGGATGACTGGGAATTTAGCGGTGAAAAGGAGACATTGAATATTAGCCCAATGGGATGGTAGGAGAAAATAGATTTTTTTTTAAGATGGGGAGACTTAAGCATATCTGTAGGCAGTATGTAGTTTTTAGTAGTAGATAGGGAGAAATGAGAGGTGGGGAAGAGAGAGGGAGGGAGAAGGAGAGGGAGAGGAAGAGAGAGAGGGAGAAGGAGAGGGATGGGGGAAAGAAAGAGAGAGAGAGAGAGAGAGAGAGAGAGAGAGAGAGAGAGAGAGAGAGAGAGATCCCTTCTCTTTGCCAAAGCCAGCCCCTCTCTTCATGATCCCATCCATCCCATCTTCTGTGGGAGCCTATCCATTCTCTCTGTCTCTATCTCTTGTCTGTCTGTCTCTTTCTCTCTGTGTGTCTACCTCTGTGTCTATCTTTGTCTCTCTGTCTCTTTGTCTTTCTCTCTCCTCTCCCTATGTGTCTTTCTGTGTCTTTGTCAGTCTCTCTGTTTCTCTCTCTGATTGAAACAAAGGAAAAGGTAATGGGTAAGAGAATGAGCTGTGAATTAGAGGTGAGGAAGTTCACCATGGACAGCAGCCTGGAGGAGACAAGGTCACTGCTGTGAGGGGTGTGTGTGTGTGTGTGTGTGTGTGTGTGTGTGTGTGTGTGTGTGTGTATGTGAGAGAGAGAGAGAGAGAGAGAGAGAGAGAGAGAGAGAGAGAGAGAGAGAGAGAGAGTGTGTGTTGGAATAGCCATTGTGGGAATTTAAGAAAAGCAAGACAGTTGTGCAAAGGAAAGGGCCCATTTGAGATGAGAAAAGCATGAATCTGTAGTGGATGCAGTTAGCATGGATGCAAGATTCTTTCCAGTAGCTTTTGGCAGCATAGAAGTAGGAGCAGGGAAAGCAGATGGTGGGGGCAGCCCAGGATTGGAGGGATTGAAAGGTGGAGGGCCTTGTATAATTGAATTGGTTAATTATGTAATTTACACTATGAAGTAATGAAAGTAAGGGAGAGCAGGGGTGAGGAAAGGAGAACAGGAATTACTCGGGGATTAGGAGATAGCAGCAAGGACAAAGAATGGATTTAGAAGAATTGAGGCAGGAGAAGAGTTGGAAGGCCAAGCCTGTCTCACTGCTTATCCCCAGGCATGTCCTCCTGGATCTTTTTGTGAGCACATGGTAGAGGCTCTTCCCACACTGAATCACCTCTCAGCAAACAGAGCCTCAAGTATACAGTGTAGACAGCCTGCTTCTAACCCACAGTCAAGCAGGTCTCTATAGCTAAATGTGAACAAATATTCCAAGAATCCTTTTACTCCAGACTAATGCTAGACTTAAAAAATTACTCTCCATTCTTTGCTAGATAAAGGATAGATTCATTATCTGGCTGGTTGCAGGTTTCCAGGAGCCATGTAATGGGTACATTAAGGGATGCAAAGTTTTTTTTTGTGGGGGATACCCTCTGGGGTACCTCTGAGTGAAACGATTGCAAGCCTCTTGAGGACAAGGACTGTAACATTTTTTACTCTATAGTTCTCTTAGCACTTTGCACATAGTAGGTAAAGGTGCTTGTCAAATGAATAGGGCTCCCAGACAGTCCAATAGCTAGAAAAATCAAGAAGGAAGAGCTAGCTTTTAGGGCAAAGATGGTACAATTCCCAGTTACTGGAAAATAGCTTAGACAATTCAGTAGCCCAAGGCCAGAACAGGAAACAAGAACTGCCTGAAAGACCATTTGGGGTGGGCAGTTGAGGAGTCATTGATTTTGTATATAAAGTAAGCTGCTTTTTTTCATGTGTCCAGTCATTTTTCAGTCATGTCCAACTTTCTGTGACCCCATTTGGGGTTTTCTAGGCAAAGATACCGGAGTATCTTGCCATTTCCTTCTTCAGATCATTTTACAGATGAGGCAGACAGAGTTAAGTGACTTGCCCAGGGCCATATGGCTGGTAAGTGTCTGAGTTGAATTTGAACTCATGAAGATGAGATTTCCTAATTCCAAGCCCAATGTTCTATCTGCTGCACCACCATCTCCTCAAATCCATTTGCCTTTAACAGATACTAAAACAAGACTGTGTCCTCTGGGTACATTATCAACTCACAGGTTTTGGAGGATGTAGGGAGAGAGAATGATGCTATCCAGTATGTAAGATCTATGGAAGATAGAAAATGTCTCTCTTTAGAGCTTGGAAGGGACTTTACCAACCTCTTCATTTTGAAGATGAGGGTATAGAAGCAGAGAAGGTAAGTGACTTGCTCAGGGTCACACAGGGGGTAAATAACAGAACCTGGATTCAAATGAACCTAGGTCTCCTGACTCCAAATCTGCATTGTTTTGCTTCTTTATCCACAAATTCCAGCAAGACTGAGAAATCACTCTCTAGACTCCAATCTCCAACATTATTTCCATTTATATAATGCTTACTATGTGTTAGGCATTTACAAATATCATCTCATTTGATCTTTACAATGACCCTGGGAGGAAGCAGGGATCTGTTATTATCCCCATTTTGCAGTTTAGGAAACTGAGGCAAACAGAACTCTAGTCACTAGCTTAAGGTCACACAGCTAGTAGGTATCTAAGACCTTATTTGGACTCAGGTCTTCCTAACTCCTCAGTTCATTATGAAGGCCCAGCATCATCAGACTACTCCCAGAACTTGTCTGATGAGAATATAGGTGAGGGATATATAAGCCAGCCTCGTGGGCTCCAAGGGAGGGAACTCAAAGCTATTTTGCATCCTCAAAGGGTCTTCCTCCCTCTCACCCTCTAGTCTATGGAGGTTGGAGTATTTATGTCTAGCTGGCTTCTTAGCAGGGAACTTCCCAGCTGAGATAATATTTGTAAAGTACTTTAACACAGTGCCTGGCACAGAGTAGGTATCTAATAAATGCATGTTTCCTTCTGTCATACCTCCTTTCCTTTCCTCCTCTCTTCTTTCCCTCCTTTCTTCCTTGGGATCTAGAACACACATTTTGATCCTCTGTACTACAAGGTTTTGGTGCTCTTCCAGGTCCCCCCATCCCTACAGGCTCCCCTTCCACTAGATTGTCCTGATCAGGCATGAGCAGGTGGTAACTTTGCCAGAGAAACATTCTCCCACTGCCTCCACCTTAGTGAGCTCCTGGGCGTTGGCCAGGTTATCCACCGCGATAGCCAAGAACACGTTCAGTAGGGTATCTGGGGAGCCAGGAGTCAAGGAAAGAGCCAAAGACAGTCAAAGGACAATAGCGTCATGAAATCATAGATTCTAATCTGAAAGGAACATTGGAGGCCACTGGATCCAACCCCTTTATTTTACAAATGAGAAAACTGAGTCTAAGAGAAGCTAAAGTCACAAAGAGAAGCCTAAGGTCACACAACTTCAAAGTGTCTGAGGCAGGATTTGAACTCAGGTCTTCCTGATTCCAAGTCCAGCAATCTATTCATTGATGATTAATAATAATAATAGTAACTAGCATTTATATAGTACTTTAAAGGTTATCTCATTTGATCTTCACAACAAAGTAGGTGCTACTGTTATTCCCATTTTCTCCAGATGAGGAAATAGAGGCAGACAGTGTTTAAGTGACTTGCCCAAAGTCACACAGTTAAGAAGTGTCTCTGGCAGGATTGGAATTCAGGTCCTGCTGACTCCAAGTCCCCTGCACCATATTCTGCATACTATTGGCTAGTTATGTATATATCCATTCACATCCTCCCTGCCCCACTACAACCTGTGTACACAGACCCTCCCTGCCACAGACTTCCAATTCTCTCTCTCTTCCCCCATATCATCAAGTCTCCCAAAGGATACAGTTCCCAAAGAGGGTCAGCACAATGAAATAGATGGAGAACACCATGCCCCCTTTGACACCCCCTTGAGATTTGATCCCATCATACATCACCTCATTCCAGTCTTCTCCAGTCAAGATCTAAAAAAAATCCCCAAAGATGAAATCAATGCCCTTCTCAGCTCCACAGCCAGAGGGGTCTTCTCCGTAGACTCAGACACTTAGCTATTATGGTGAGACAAGCAAATTCCTATCCTAAAGGTGGACTCTGGCCTCAGTTGCCTTGTGGGGATGCTGTTCAGAATCCTGGCTCAAATTTTTGCTAGGAGAAAAACGTGTCAAGAGTACTGCCTACAGGTCGGCTTAGCTCACTGCTGTCTCACCCTCAATTCTGGATCCAGATTCTTAAAACTAGAACTGGTAAACAGAAGTATGTGTAGGATGATTTTAAATATATATGTATATATATTCTACACATATGTGTGCATACATACATCTTACACATATATGCATGTATATATACACGTGTGTATATATACATACATATTTGTGTCTTATGGTAGCCATCTCTAGGGTGGGGATGGGGCAAGAGACCAAAGGGAAAAAAGAAAGTTACATGATAACTCTATTATATATTTAAAATAGATTTGTAGTTTCATGTACAATCATCTTTTTAAAAAGTTTTACTATGTTATGGAAGCATATATAGACACACACATATACATATGTATATAGACACACATGCACACATATAGACACACATACATATATAGACATACATATACATATATATGTGTCTATATACACACATGTATATAGACACACATATGTATAATCTGCCTACCTAGCTAGTTAGCTATCTGCCTGTTGGTTCTCCTAACAGCCTTATTCTCATCTCACAGATAAGGAAACTGAGGCTCTCCAAAAGGTAAAGGACTTGCCCAAAGAGTCCCATCAGAGGCAAGATTCAAACCCAGGTCTTTCCTGACTCCAGGTTGGCCCATGCTGTCTCCCTCCTACATTATATGCTTACATCCAGCTCACGTGGTTTTGTTTTGTTGGGGTTTTTTTTGTTTTTTTTTTTTGAGAAAAAGGTAGAACCTCGTGAAGGCCCTTTGAAAAGCATAAGGCATTCCTAGAAATTGAAGCAGGGCCTTCCTCCCCAAGCCCTCTTTGGCTTTTCTCCATGCTGAAGCTACTCTGCTTGAAGAAGGGGGTAAAGTAACCTTTACCTGTGCTCCCTTCCCCCATCATCATAGGTTCATAAATATAGAACTGGACGGAATCTTAGAGGTCTGTGGTGTCCAATCCTCTTCTTTTACCGATGAAGAAATCAAGGCCCAAAGAGGTTAAATGGCTTCTCCAAAGTTTCACAGGCAACCACTGGCAGAACTGGCATTTGAATGTAAATTCTCTGCCTCTAAATCCCTGCCTTTCCACCAGGCCACCCCTCAGAACAGAAGGCTTTGGCTGGAAGCTACTTAGGTTCTGGGCACCATGTGTGGCCCCCCTGGTTCTGGCTCTACTCTTTGACCCAGGCCCTCAAAGCTTAAGAAGGTAAGAATTGTTGTTCTGACTCAGGTCAGTGACAGGGAGGGGAGAAAACAAGGAAGTGGGAAAGAAAAGGGGAAAGGCAAGGAAGGAGAGAGAGAATGAAGGTGAGGGACAGGAAGATGAAGGAGAGAGTGAAGGAAAGGTGAGAGTGAGGACAGGGCAGTGGGAGAGGAAGAAGGAGAGGAGAGGAAATGAAGGGAGGGGAGGAGAAGGGGAAAGAGAGGAAGAGGAAGAGGGGTTTAATCTCGGGTCAGTTCTTTGAAGTGCCTTCCAGTATCTTAGCTTTCCTCTGTATGTGACTTAAAAACCAACTCCACAATTACAGTAATAAACAGGCTTCTAGATTTAATCAAGGTGGGCAGAGGGGGCAGGGCAGAAGCCATACCTGAAATACTGTCATTATTGCAGCTGGAAAAGTGTCAAAATTGGTAGGAGGCGTTCCATCATCAAAATTGAACCTGTACAAGACAGAAACTAACATTGTTTCCATGCCCCAAAACTCCCTAAGGCTTTCCCCACCAATTTGCCACACAGGGACAAGTCACTGGTAGCAATGACACCAGGAGCCCAGGAGGAAATTTTTCAAAATGGCCCAAATAGGTAAGGGAAGTGGGGCAGGGGAAGGGTGACAATTCTGCTGCGATGGGACATGAAGGAATGAAGACACTTATGGGGCTTTGCAAAAGGGCAGATTTGAGCGTGTGTTGCAAGAAGGTGGCTGTCAGGATGCTGAACACTTACTGGCCTCCGAAGAGCTGCATTCCCAAAAGGGCAAATACAACAATGAAAAGAAAGAGGAGGAATAACAAGCTGATGATGGATTTCATGGAGTTCAAGAGGGACACGACCAGGTTCCTGAGAGAAGCCCAGTATCTACCAACAGAAGACATAGTTACTGATGGTTACTCCTGGCCAGGCCAAGCAGGTAGGGGGACAACGGGAGAATGGCTCCAATGACAACCCCCCCCCCCACCTCCCCAACAGATCTGAAAACTTCTATGGCCATCCAGACCCCTCTTCCACTCCTAACCTCCATGCCCTGTCACTCCACTGGTTCCTGGCCAAGTGTTTGGACCCACCCTCCTTTCCTCCCACCTCCCACTTAGGTTATCAGGGAACAAGGAACAGAGAGGACTTACTTTGTGACTTTGAAAATACGCAGTAACCTGAGAGCTCGTAGCACACTGATCCCAAAGGATGTTCCAGGTTTCACCACGGCCCAGATCACCTCAAAAATGCTCCCAATGATGACCTGGAGCAGAAAGCAGTTGGTTGGATACCCACTGACAGTGGTTCCTCTATTACCACTGCCACCATTTTTCTATGATAAAAATGCCCCTTAGAAACTTCCCACTGTGGTCCCTGACTACAGTGGCACTAAAAGACCTTCATCTTCTATGCACCAGCAAGGTCTCTTCATTTCTGCCTTACTTCCCTACTGCCAACTTAGAAATTACACCCTGAACCTTGCAGGGTTGGTTTCTTGCTACCCTCTGGGGGGGTGGAGAAATTGCTACTAGAACATTCTCCCAGCCTCCATCTCCTACCCCTACAGCCCCAGCTGCTTCTAGGCAAAGCTGAACAGATAGATCTCTTTAGAACTTACCCCACAATCAAAGCAGTTGAAGGAGGAGTGGAAGTAAGGCCTCGTCCCAAGTCCGTACATTTTTATAAACATTTCGGACATAAAGAGTCCTAAGAAAATGAATTCTGCATAGTCTGGAAGTGAGAGAGAAGGGAAACAGAAAAAATACATTAGCCTTTGGGGTCTCCACATAGCTCTTCCTCCGGAAGGATCCTAAGGACACTTGACACTTTTACCCTCAGTCTCAATATTGAACTTGGTGCTTCATAGGCTTCTGGCCTGGTTGGTGACTTATTGTGTAAATGCCATGTTCTCCTGGGCCTCAGTTTTTCCCCTGGGAAAGGGGAAGGATAATTTCTAATGTCCCTGTTCATCCAGAAGAGTCTCAGGGGGAGCAAAAACGAGCAAATCTCATGAAAAGATCTAGCTGATATTCTAAGCTGGGTCTTTAGGACTTTCTGTAGTTTGTAGTTTTACCCTAAAGGCTCTGGTTCTTTCCTGGTCCAACGAGAAAAGTGTGGGAACCAATGGTATTATGGTGACATTAAAAAAAATAACACTGGTATTGGAAACAGTGATATCATAACCCAAACTGAAGCTGAATGAAGCAAGAGTTAGCTGGTCCTCTCATGAGGGAAAAAAATATTCTAGCTTCTCCACTTCCTCTCCCGATGATGAAAGTCTCTATATAATGGAGTTACAGGAATCCATCACACAAGCCAAAATCCAACACAGGGGACTTCGGGCATAACCCGATCTTTTGAATTATTGGTTCTACCTTTACTGTGTATAATTATAATGTAACAGGGTTACTTGTTATCCCCCTCTTAGAATGCAAGTGTTTGCAAGTGGAAGTTGTTTTATCTTTATACTTGTATCTCCTGTGTGCCTAACACAAATTAAAGGCTTAATAAATATTTGTTGATTAAAAACCATGTAAAAATCCAAATGAAAATTTAAAAACAGTGATAGATAGGAACCAGAATGAATAAACGAATGAGAAAACCATTTATGAAGCACTTTATATGTGACCAGTACTGTGTTAAGTTTGGGGGTACAACTACAAAAGCAGACAGTCCCTGCCCTCAAGGAGCTTACAATCCAATGGGGGCAGGGGGAACTACACACATAGAAGAATACACAGTGGCTGAGAAGGGGTATTTTGGTCCAGAAAATTATAGGGATGGAATTGAGGTCCTAGTTGGACACGGATGAGCCGGGGGGGAAAAAAGGTCAAATTGATTCAATTGTGATTCATAGGTGATAGAACTGGAAGGGAGAGGGGAAGCTGATTGGGAAGAAAAATCACACATGTGTAGCTCCAATGAGGTATTTGTTTAGGAGGCCATAGAAGAGCTGGTGGGAGGGGAGGAAGTAAAGCATGAGGGGACTCTAATCCCTTAGTGTCATGGACAAGGGAAGGAAGGTGGATGACTTGGCCAGAGCCATGCACCAAGTTGATGGCAGTCCCAGTCCAGGGCTCTTTCTCTTGTACCCCAGGTCCATCTCTAGGCCTCCCCAAACCAGGACAAATAAAACCACTGCCTGGGGAGAATAATAGAGGACCATTCTCCTAAATCAGAAGTTAAAGAATCCTCATTCCTGAGGAGCCTTCAGGGAGGCAGAATATAATTACTTAAGTTGGAACTGGGTCAGGGCCCTCTTCTTTCCAAGCTTCCTGTACCAAGCCAATTGGGAACAGTGAAATTATAGGGGATGGGCAGGGGTTGTGGTTTAGCTAAGAGGCATCCTTTCCATTGACTCTGGCTGCTCCCTGTGATCAGGCTGTCCACTGGGTAAACTCTTCTCCCTCCACAGGCTGAGATAGCCCAGGTCCGAAAGGCAGATCTTACAGCCCTAGAACCTACCAGTCTACCCTCATTTTAGTCAGGCTTGGAAGGGAAGCAGAGGGGGAAGAACAGCTTCAAGACAAAAGTTCAAGGAGACTCCTTAGAAACCAAAGTCAAGAGTCCCCTTCCTAGTCCAGGGCCTTCAACTAATTTCTTCTTCTGGTGGAGGTGGAGGTGGTGAGATTAACTTTCTTTTTTCCCCCACAAAGCTTACTCTAGTTTGGATTTCAAGTGCTTATGAATTACCCAAAGCTCTTTATTTTAATCTTGGTCAGAGTTTCCCCCACCTTTAACCTCTTTTCTTTTCTTGAGCATGCCTGGGTTCCTCTGTCTACTTGTCCAGGCATGGAGAAACCCATAGGCTCTCCATCTTCATAGAGAAGGAAGGGCAACATTCTGGGACTGCTGATACAGCTCTGGCTGTGGCAGCCTGTGAACATCCTGGGCCTAATTTAGGACCCTGCAGGGCACCGACCAGACTGAGCCCAAGTCACTGGATTTCAAAAGGGAAAGAAAAGGGAAATTAAATATTGAATAAGGGTTTCAAAGGAAGAAGAGAAAGGCAGAGATATACAACAGATCAACTGAAGAAATACTAAAAATACAGGTTCTCTCTCTCCCCCTACTCTGTTTCTCTTCTGTATCATCACCCACCCTTTCACTTTAGAATACTGGATGATACATAGAATGAGAGAACTCAACATTAGAGGCATCTAGTCCAACTCTCCTTTTTACAGATATTATATATAAAGTGCTATAGCTATTGTTCTTATAGTTGAGGAAAGGGTCGATGACTTGCCCAAGGTAACCAAGCAAGAAATCTGGGACTTGACCCCAGGCCATTCTGATTTTGAATCAAATCTAGGTCTTAGTGGGGGAAAATGGGTAGTGGAAGTGGTTAGAGACCTTCCCAGGCTGCTACAAAAAATAGGGCAGCAAAGACAGAGGGAAGAAGGAAATCCAGCTGTGCTGGGCTTCAGCTAGGCTCACTGTCACAGTCAGAGGGGGAGGAGATGTGGTAGTAAGAGTGACAATAGTCACTGTAGAAAAACTAGAGGAACAGACATAATCAAGAAATAAACACTAAGGAAGTGCCACTATGTGCCAAGTGTATACACATACACACACACACACACATATAAAAGAATGAATGGTGGCAAAGTAATCATAGATAATGTTTATATGGCTCAATGAGGTTTGCAAAGCACTTTAAAAATAATATCTCATTTAGGGGCAGCTAGGTGGCACAGTGAATAGAGCACAAGCCCTAGAGTCAGGAGGACCCGAGTTCAAATCTGGCCTCAGACACTTAACACAAAAACTAGCTGTGTGACCTTGGGCAAGTCACTTAACCCCAATTGCCATGCGTTCCCACCTCCAAAAACAAACAAACAAAAATAATATCTCATTTAGGGGCAGCTAGGTGGCACAGTGGATAGGAACACTGGCCCTGGAGACAGGATGATCTGAGTTCAAATTTGACTTCAGTAACTGTGTGACTCTGGGCAAGTCACTTAACCCCAATTACCTTCCTCCCATCCCCCATATCCCCCCAAATATCATTTGATCCTCACAACAACCCCCAGGGGTGGTTGCTATTATGATCTCCATCTTACAGATGAGGAAACTGAGGCAGCCTCTCTATTTACTGCACCATCCAGATGCCTGGTTGTAACAAACAACTCATGAAGAAACCAGGGAAGGGAGGAATGCGGGACTTTAAGAAAAGACAAAGAAGAGTAATGTGAAGGTGGAAGAAAAGGAATTTTAGGAGAAAGAGGAGAAACCAGAAGACCCACTCACAGAGGAAGTCAGATAGCCAATCTGGCTGGTTGTAGTGAACTATAGCAACACACAGCGTGTTGAGTGCTACCAGACTGAGGACTGTCCAGTAGAAGGCCTGAGTTTTGACCATGCGACGGATATAGAAGCGCATTCTCCTCTCCTTTTTATGAAAAAAAGTCGAGTTCTCCAGCTTGGCACTTTTAATACTGGCTCGGGCAAAGGGAGAACCTGCCAAAGGGGAGAAAGGAAAATGTCAGGCTAGTTTCAGCAGGCCCTTACAGTGAGGAAAGCAATCCATAACAGCCCAGGGCAAGGCCAGGGGGCAGAGAGTCAATTAGCCTCGCAGCAAACCCACCAGCCTCAGGGAATATTAATGCCCCCCACGCCCCACCCCAGCCTCCTCCACTCTGCAGCTGGGACTCTTACAGGAAGGTTTCCTTGAAATTAACAGCATAAAAAAACAATTATATCTCATAATGTCAATGATGCCTTGCATTTGTCTGTCTCCTGAGGCCATTTGCTTACCTGCTTAGGTGGGGACTGCGTCTGACTCTCTGCATCCCCACACAAACTACAGGAGTTTCTGTGGCATAGAGGCTGCTGTTGGGGACGGCTGCCTGGGATGGGGTGTGGGGGCGCTGGGGAAGGAGGCAGTGAGAGAGGCATCACCCCAGCTCCAGTCCACGGCTAAGGACACACAGTGAGTGAAGGCAAAAGGTAATCCTGTATGTAGGATTCTGGGTAGGGTTTCAGTTCCATGGGTGGAATATCTGGACATGGATATGGACAGTCTAAGAAGGAGGGGCCTTAGTTTGACAGACCTCTGACTTTGGAAACAATACCATCTGCCTGGCAGGCAGGACACAGTGAAAGCTCTGGGAGCAAGCTGCTACATGCACATTTATTTTCCTAAAGCTCTGAATTAAAGAACTGGGCTCTTGCAATGATGCTTGAATCTTTTGCTGAGTTGTTTAAGGGCAAAGGACCACCAACAGAAAGAGACAATGATGCTACAGTGAAGGGCTCTGCTCAAAAATAAATAAATAAAAATTAAGACTTTGATTTCAGCTCTGGGTCCTATATGGGGATACCAACTTCTAAAGCTATATAAATCAAGCAAGCCAAAGACTGAGAAACAGCCCAGGCAGGACTTGCTGAGGTCAGGTCCAGTGGGAGACTACAAAGTTAGGAGCTCTTTAAAGATAACTAGAATTCAGGGCTGGAGGCTAGAGAACAAAGAGCAGGAGACCTCATCTGACCTCACCAAGGAGGGGGAAAGGAAGAGGAAGATTCCTGCCTTGGGCTCCCCAATCTTTTTTTAGTCTTGAACTGCCTTTTGAGCTGCAGCTCTTTATCTGCAGTTGCCCTCTGACATCCAATTTGTCCCAAACCAAATTTATGTCCCCTCTGCCTCCAAAGAAACTCTTCTTGGTCTAGGCTTTCCTATTTTTCTTAACATTAATTTATTAATTCAAGAAAAATTCATTAGGGGGCAACTAGGTGGTGCAGTGAATAGAGCACTGGCCCTGGAGTCAGGAGGACCTGAGTTTAAATCTGGCCTCAGACACTTGACACACTTACTAGCCGTGTGACTTTGGGCAAGTCACTTAACCCCAGTTGCCCTCCAAAAAAAAAAAAAAGAACAACAAAAAAGCAAAATTCATTAGGTGCCTACTATGCATAATAATTATTTACATTTATGTGGTGCTTCACAGTGCTCATCTATGTATAATATGTATATAATACATACAAATATATATGCACACACATATGTGCATATACACACATATATACATATGTACACACATATATGTATATACATACACATATATATGTATGCATGTATGATTTATCACAACCCTTTGAAATAAACAGGACAAGAATCATGCCCATTTTATAAACGAGGAAGCTGACACTCAGAATTTAGGTAACTGGCCTGAGTTCATACACTGAGTAAATAGAAGAGGTTGTGCAGGAATCCTGGTCTTTTGACCACTCATCCAATGATCTTTCCCCTGCCCCATAATGTTTCTCCTCTTGTTAGGAGCACCACTATTCCCCCCCCAATCATCCAGGTTTGAAGTCTCAATCATCTTCACGCTTGTTCCCTCATGGTCAATGTCTACAATGTCTCTCCCCCTCCCTTTAGCTCTAACTATCCCAGAGGAACACTTGGGGGTTGGAAAGAAAATACTGGAATGATACTAGGAGTGGAGGGGACAGAGCTTTATGGAGAGCATATTAATAAGCTGATTGGGTAAGGGAAGTTCATTTGTGCGCTTTCAGGATGGTCTAAGTGTCTGGGTGCTATAAATTGGGGTCACCAGGAGCTAGAGATGGGGACCACTGGGAACTATAGGCGGGGACCACTGGGAACTATAGGCAGGGACCACAGGGAGCTATAGATGGGGGTCACCAGGCTCTATAGATAGGGATCACCAGGTGCTGGCCACTGCCTTTATTTGTATATCTCATCGCCATGACTAGATTTCCTGTTAGCACCTCCTTGATTCATGTATCTTTGTATTGTCCACAGCATCTGATCTAGACTATGTACCTGGCCAACATTTGTTGACTGAACCTATTCATGTCACTATATTACTGCCTAAGGAAACTGCCTATGGAGGTATCATTAGTCCTAATCTCTAATCTCCCAGCTATATTTTGCAGATGGGATTGTAAGTTCTTCCGCAAAATACAGGTAAGGATTAGGACTCATGATACCTCCCTGAGTACTCCTCCTCCTTCCCCATCCCAGATTTCACAGAATCACAGAACCTTAACATTAGAAGGGACTCCAGAAGTCCTCAAGTTTAACCCAAACCTGAATGGGAATTTCTTCTATATACTTTGCTAAGTCAATCATCCTTTAGTGAGGAAGAACCATCTACTTCCCAAGGCAACCTATTCCATTTTTTTAAAAAGCAATTGGGGTTAAGTAACTTGCTCAAGGTTACATGGCTAGTTATTTATGTGTGGGTGCTAAGTAACGGAGGCTGGAACCAATACCAGGTCATCCCAACTCCTGGGCCAGTGCTCTTACTCACTGCACCACCTAGCCGCCCCAACCTATTCCATTTTTAAAAAACTCTTAAAGTCAATAGCATTTTAAACTATTAGAAAAATTTTCCTTATGTAAAGGTGAAATTTACATCTTTGCAATTTCCAGTTCTGACTTTTGGGGCCAAGAAAAATATGTTTAATACTTTTTCCACATGACAGCTCTTCTAATACTTGAAGATGGTTATTGTGACCCTGCTAAGTCTTGTCGTGTCCAAGTACATCATCCCCAGTTCACCTAGAATATTAGAGGATGGTCTGGTTTCCCTTCTCTAGACTGGCTTCCCTCCTCTGGAAGGACTATAGTTTGTGTCAATATCCTGTCTCCAAGATACAGTTCAGAAGGTATATCACCTCCCTTGCTCCAGACCCTGTTATCTCTTCAAATACAGCCTAAGATCTTTTTTAATATCAGGGACCCCAAAAATGAAAACCTTAGACCACTTGTTTCTGAGAGGCTGGTGGAAAGGGAAGGTACTATGAGAAAAAGCATTGGATTCTCCCAAACCCTCCATTCTCCTAACCACACCGCCTGTGAGAGAGAAAAACTCACCCACTGAAGCCATGTCAGCCAACTGGTCCTCGGCTTCTTCAGGGTTGAGCAGATCTGTCTTGCTTTTCTTTATGGTGGCTCTCCGCAGAGCTCCAACAATAGGAACATGGCAAGAGAAAAAGACATTACCCTTGTTGTTCCAGTCTTGGCACTCTGGATGTTCTTAGAAATTGCTCTTTGTGAAGTGTGAGGAGCTTTGTTAGGGAAATAGCTTCTGCCCTGTTCCCTCTAGAACTTTGGCTGGGGAGCCAAAGAAAGAATTCAGGATACCCACCTAAGCATTTGGGCCCAGTCTCATAAGTGAGTTACTGAATTAGAGGTACTCTCAGTTGAAAGGGACCCCAGGGGCAAGCTAGATCAATCCCTGCCTGAATATAACTTCCTTATAAAACCCCTGACAGATGGTTTCCTTTGCTCAAAGACCATTGGTAATGGGGAACCGACTAATTCCAAGGCAGCCCATTCCATTTTTATAAGTTCCAATGGTTGGGAAGTTTTTCCTTATATTGAACTGAAATTTGCCTTCTGGATGCTTCTTCTCAATTCCTTCTGGGGCCCAGTTGTGCAATTCAAACTTGGGGCAGTTTAATATAATGACAAACAATCTTTGGAAAGAGCCATTTAGACTCCCACATGAATTGCTTTAATTTTCATTAGCCAATAGCATATTTCTTTGTAACTGACTGACACGCAGCCCTTGTTCTTGATTCTACCTCTTAGCTAACAGAAACTCCAATTGAAAGCAGCTTTGCTGTCAATCCTGAATGAGAAGTTCCCAAATAAGAAACTTGATTGGGTGGAGTTTCCCACAGTAGAACTCAAAGTGTAGCTTCAGAGCCAGAATTCTAGATTTACAATGCTGCCCCATTTGTCTATGACAAATCAGCCTTAAGAGGGAGGCTCCCATCATTCTCCATCCCCACAAACTAACTGTTGCGATTGTTCCAGGCATAGCTCCTAGAGCATCTCCTAAGATGGCCCTAGGCCAGGAGTGGTCCACCTTGGAAGCCCCCACCACCCGGTGTTTCCCTAGTATGTCCTCTATCACATATCATGTCAAACTCAGAGGAGTTACCATCAAAGGGATGTCTCTGCTCGCCGTCGGTTTCATCTTCTGCTAGTATCACTTCTTCTGAGGGAAAAGAAGAGCAAATTAACCTCCTGCAGCCAGACAGATGGACTTTCCCCCTCGCAGGGCCAGGACCCACGCTTGGCCTGGAATCACATCCCAGATGGCCTGGGAAGGTTTCAGACCAAGTCAGAGTGGGTTCTCTTGGGGGAAGAAAAGTCTCCAGGGAATAAATGCTGCTGCCCTGGAATAAGAACCAAGGGACTTCCACAGAGTGCCCCCTTTGGCTTTTGAAAGAATGACACAAAGGGCTTTTTTCCCAGTGTCCAGAGTTCTTTTACAATGGGAATAAAAGCCTGAGCAGTGGAAGCATGACCAGCTGATTCCTACAGTCAAATCAAGTTATCAAGCATTCACTAAGTGCCAGGCACTGAGCCTAAGCACTAGGGATGGACAGAAGAACAGAAAAACCCACCATCCTTCCAAGAGCTTGGAAACTGAAGAGGAAGCAACATGCGAACACAGCTTTGCACAAATACGCTGCCTCCAGGATAAACTGGAGATAATCTTAGAAGGGAGGCAAGAGCACTAAGGGGGATTGAGAAGGGCCTCTTGCAGAAGGTGGCCTTTAGCTAAGACTAGAAGGAAGTCACGGACACCAGGAAGTGTCGACAAGAAGTGGGCGGGGGGCATTCCAGGTATGGGAGATAACCAGGACAAATGCCTAGAGTCAGGAGATGGAGTGTCTTGGGTGAGCACTATAGAAAGGAAGCCAATGTCACTGTATGGGGAGGGTATGGGCGACAAGACTGGAAAGGCAGGGAGGGGCCAGGTTATAAAGGGTTCCAAAAGCTCAACAGAGGATTTATATTTGATCCTTTATGTTTGATTTGATAGGGAGTCACTGGCGTTTATCGTGTGTGTGTGTGTGTGTGTGTGTGTGTGTGTGTGTGTGTGTGTATGTGTGTGTGTGTGAGACATGACCAGATATGCACTTTAGGAAGATCATTTTGACAGCTGGCTAACTGATGGAATGGAGGGGAGAAAGACCTTAGGGAAGCAGACCCATTGGCGGGCTACAGCAATGGTCCAGATGTCAGGTGATGATGGCTTATACTAAGGTGGTGGCAGAGCTGAAGGAGTAAAGGGGCCTTGGCAAGAGATGTTTAGAAGGTAGAAGAAGGTAGAATGGATAGGACTTAGCAATAGGTGATAATAATAAAAATGATGTGAGCTAGTACTTCTAGAGCATAATAGAATAAGCCATGCACTGTATTTTATGATTATTATCTCATTTGAAGAACTGATACGGAGACTGAAAGAGAGTGCAGAGTCAAAGGCGGCCCCTATGTTGTGTCCTGGATGGCTGGGAGGATGATGGTGCCCTTGGCAGTAGGAGGAAGGTTTGGAGGGGGAGGGAAAGATGAGGTTGGTCTTGGACACATTGAGCTTAAGATGTCCACAGGGCGTCTGGTCTGAGATATTCACCAGGCAGTTGAGATCTGAAAGTGGGGGTGAGGAGACAGATTAGTGCTGGATAAGTAGATCTGAACACCGTTAGTTAAGAGATGATAACTGAATCCACTGGATCTGATGAGATCACAAAGCCAAATATGCAGGATTATAGAGGGGGGAGAGGGCCCAGGATGGAATCTTGGGTGATCCCCATAATGGAAGCAGCCCAAACAAAGCTCTAACAAAGAAGACTGAGGAGTGGTTTATAAGTGGGAGGAGAGCCAGGAGAGGAGAGGTGTTGTGAAGAACTAGAAAGAAGACAGTATCCACAGTGTCAAAGGGGGCAGAGAGGTCAAGAAGCATAAAGACTGAGGAAGGGTCATTGGATTTGGCAGATTAAAAGATCATTGGTAACATTGGGTAGAGCTGTGAAGTCAAAAGTCAGACTGCAGAAAGCAAGAGGAAAAGAAAGAGCAGCATCCCTTGTACATGACTTTCTCAAAGTTTAGCCATGAAAGAGAGGAGAGAGACAGGGCAATAGCTAGTAGGAATGGATGGATCAAATGAGGGTTGTTTTGGGCTTGTTTTTTTTGAATGATGAGGAAAACATGGGTGTGTCTGTAGGCAGCAGGGTAACAGTCAGTAGACCGAAAAAGACTTAGTCTTTTTTAGAAAAAGACCGAAAAAGGTTAGTCATGGTGGAGATGATAGAGGGGGCAGCCTATTGGAGAAAATGAAATGGAATGGAATGGAATCATTTGTGCATGTAGAAAGGGTTAGCTTTGGCTAAGAGAAGGGTCACCTCTTCCTGTAAGAGGGAGTGAAGGAGGAGATAGGGGGGAAGACACTTAAGTACTGCAAGATGAAAAGGGAAGAGGAGGAAGCTCTAGGCAAATGGTCTTTTTTTTTCAGTGAAATATGAGGTAAAGTTCTCAGCTGAGATGGTTGGGGGGAGGGAGCACCATGGGAAGCTTGAGGAGAGATGAAAAGGTTGGAAAATCTGCCACAGTGAGTGGAACAATGAATCGATTTCAGAAACATAAAAGAATTGCCTGGAAACAATGAGGGCCCAGTTGAGATTATGTAACATTAAGGTATAGTGGATTCAGTCAATATGATTTTGTGATTTCAACCAACTTCATTCAGCAGATGTGAACAGGAGTGGAGGCAGCAAATACTGGGAGAAATCCATGGCTAGGGTTTGGCAGGGGAAGATTTAGGATGGGATTAAGAGCCAAGGGACCAAAAAGGACAGTGTAAAATTGAACTAGTTCACAAAGGAATCAGGATGGGGAAGAGAAGAGAGAACAGCCAGTGCAGGGCTGATGACCAGGGAAAGAACTGAGGGGTGAGGGGATCAAGGTCATGGTAAGGATGAAGATGGGCTTGGAGGGTTGTAAGGCAGAAGGAAAGACAGAGGGATGGACAATTATGATCAGAAAAAGAAATACCAACAATAATAATCTAATAGGTTTCTCAGAACCAGTTTTGTCTCTTCCTGGCCAACATTCCCTGATTCCTCCTCCAGGCAAGGACGTCTGCCTATCCCTCTTTTCTGAGTCCTGGCTCAGACCTAGTCTGCCTGGTCACCCTCCATCCACAATATGCCCCATGTGCCAGGAGGGTAAAGGCCTCACCTGCTTTGGAGATCCATTCCATGTAGCCATTGAGCTCCCTCTCTATCTGTTGCTGCCTTCTCAGCTTCAGAAAAGCTCGCCGATTCTCAACCCGCTCTCTTTCCTTGGCAAACTCCCTGCAAAGTATAAAGTCCTGGGATCCACTGTTTGGCTTGTCATGGGTTGTAGGGCATCCTTGTTCTATCTGGCTGTGTGGGTATGGAGGTAGGAGCGGCAGTCCTGCCTATAGAGAATAGGTCAGCACAGGGCCTGCTTACATCTGGGAGGATAGGTCAGGCATACCACTGCCCTTGAGCTTGGAGAACTGAAGAAAGGAGGAGAGGTTGTTCTCTCCCCTAGTTTGTTCCTCTTCTGACAACATGGGTGGGGGCTCGGAATCTGTGATGGAAAAATGAAGTGGACTTACCCGGATAGCACACCCAGCACAAGGTTCAGCATAAAAAAAGAGCCAATGATGATGAGGGGAATGAAGTACAACCAGTTCCAGGTGTTCCCTGAGGCGTCATTGCTCTGTAGCAGGAGGAAAGGGAAAAGCAGAAACAGTCAGTGAGACTCCAGTGCAGTTGGTGGTGGGATGGGGGTGGAGGGCCCCAGCTCTTCAGGGAGTCACATCTCTTCACCTCCCAGAAGACTGGGGCTTCTTCAGCCCCTAAATGGGAGTAACAAAAGACAAGTTCAACCCATAGGAAAAACCCCAGCAGACAGCTAAGAGCCCTTCAGACAGTCCCACAGGTGATTGAGCTGGGAATACAGGATGGCCAAGAATAGTTAGGATGGAGCAAAGAGTGGTGAAATAAATGCTATGTCCTAAATTCAAATGGTGATGTCCTGGATGAACTGAGAAATTGACTTACTTCCCCCTAAGCCTTTACATGCATTCACCTTGCTTCACACCCCTACATGGGACCACACAATCCCGGGGAGCCAGAACTCTGTGAATTCACTCCTTCAGGCCCATCATCTGTAACTACAACCTAAAGTAAGACCAGCACGAAAAACCAAAGATGAAGGCAGAATGAAGAGGTTATAGCTGAGCTTCCTTCCAAATCAGGAAAGTCTGTGATTTCTAGGGAGTTTTATTCTCCAAGTCAAAGAATATACATTATGAAGGGTGATATCAGGAAGGAAGGAATGAAATAGAGGGGGGAGAGGGAGAGTGGATGGGAAGAGGAAGAGAGAAGAGGAGAGAAGAGAAGGGAAGAAGAGAGGAGAAGGAGGGGAGAGGAGCCCACAGACATAAGCCAGAGAGGTGTGGAGGGTATTTTGAATATATGTGCAATTCAGGGAAAAGTGGTAGAAGACAAAAGCCAGTTAATCTAAAGTATCCCATCTTTGTCTCACACAAATTAATTGGAAAAAGTCAGGCCTTGGGTGGAGATTTTGTACCCTTAAGTGATAAAGGAGAGGGATTTTCCTCATGCAGTGGGTAGTGATGGCTTTTTCTCCTTCTCTTGCTCAGATCTATGAATAGAAAAGAATTGAGAAGCCTCTGATAGAACCTCCTCCCCAACCCCACCACCGTTATAATTCCTGTTGGGGTTTATCCAAATATGAACTCAGAACCCCTGAACAAGTCAGTGAAAGGAGCCAGGAGCCAAGCAACATATCACAGAAGACCCCATATGTGTCAATACCTTCTGGTGGAAAGAGATGTGTGCATATGAATTGGGATCCAAACAAGTGTAAATAAAAGGTTAGGCTAGTTTGGGACCCTGAGCTTCTCCCAAGCACCAAAATACAAGGGGTTGAGATAGAAGATGGGAGCCAGGTCGGTGCAAGGACTCATTACAGGATTGAGAAGCAATTTACAGGAAATGCTAGCAAGAGGACTAGTCTCCTATAGCTCTGGTCTTTTATGATGGTGACATGTATTCTTGCACTGATGTGTCAGGGAGGTCAGAGGCGGGCTGGAATGCCTCAGTCATGTCTGTCTGCCCTTGGGCTCAGAATCTGGGCAGAAGCACTCAAATGTTGAACTTCTTCAGAGAAGGCCCCGAGACCCTCTTTCCCAGTCCAGCCATCAGAGTAACCACTGAAGGTGGCAGACTAGGGGAAAGGCCGTCCAGATGGCAGGATGCTAACGTAGTGGAATATTATGGGGCTGTACAATGCTAAAAACGATTTGTGTGATTAAGTCTGTTGACAGCTGTTAAGTTTATAAGGAGTTTAAAAACCTGAAAGACAATACCGGGTAGCTCAAATGGCCACAGCCTCTGCCTCTGAGTCTTGGGCTCCACCCCACCCGAATATCACAGATCGGGACAGGAAGCCTCGGAGGCCCCACAGGGTGCGAAGCGGGACTCAGGACCAAGAGAGTCACCAACTCCAGTGGGTGTACGCTTCCCCCTCATGTTACCAGAGGGAATACTGTCCCGAACAAGCCGGACTGGCCCAGGGAAGAGGCTAATGCACTGGGCCCTGCTTCAAGCCTTTTTCTCTGAAATAACTAAAGCTTCATTGCCTGATATGTAGAAGGGGAAAGATGTACTGAGTGAGGCTGGTGCTGGCAGGGACCGGAAGGGAACCAGAGCAGCCTTTGTACTTCTCCTCATCTGTCTGCATGAACTGCTGAAGATTTCTTGTTCCTATTTCTCAGTGCTAAATTTAGTCCAAGGGAGCAAAGCACCCACATGGGCTAGATGCTGTAATGAGAGCTGAGGAGGCTGAAGTGGAAACAGGAGAAGTAGGGCAGGGACAGGAACTGCCAGGGACAAGTCTGAGAAGTGGCTAAGTCCCCCACGAGCCAGGAACACAGGCGGCACGGCCATACAGGAAACCATTCATATTCTCTCTCCCTCAGAGTTTCTCTCATCAGATTGTTGGGAAAGCAAGGAAGGGGACAGGCTCCTAACCACACAGCCATCTATATGTTCCAAAGATTCCTGATCAGCTGAAGCCAGGAAGAGGCCCTGGAGCCATTCAAGAAGGCAACCATATGGCAATTCACTCATCTGCCTTTTCCTTTCCCAGCCAACGGTTTTATTCTTAGATTGGCCTCAGTTTCTCATCTGCACAAGGAGATGACCATTAAAGTAACTTCCAGCCCTGATACTAAATGACTCTCTATAAAAGGTGCTCTTTCTCTTTTTAACCTGGTCTAATTATTCAATGCACCTATAATCCTGCACAACCAGGAGAAGGTGAAGGAGGACAGGTTTTGATAGAGAAATCAGTTTTCCATGGTGGTAGGAGTTTGAATGAAGGGAAAATATAAAAGGAAGTTCCCAAACAGAGAGAACTGTGCCCACCACAGATACGTAACAGTTCATTAGCAAACACAGTTGCACAAATTTCCCCTCAAAGTTTTCTCCTCCTTTTATAATCCAGGTAATGATTGAGTGTATGGCATATGTTTTCACTGAGGGAGTTCTATGCAGATGGTCCCCGGGGAGCCAGGGAAGGTGCCATCATGTTTATTGCCCACTGAGGTAGGAGCTTGGCATGGGAAAGCCTGTTGTCTGAATAGAGAATGACTGTGGAATTCAGTGGAGCCAAGACTGTTATGATAATGGCTGTTAATAACAAGACATTATGGTTATTCTTTAGAGACTTTCTTTCAGAGATTTGATAAGTCTTTATAATCACAATTTCATTTGTTTTTATACTCTCCTTATGAAGCAACCAGTAGAATGGATTCTCCCCATTTTATAGACAGAGAAATCAAAAATTAAAGGAATCTAACTTGATCAGAGGAAGCTAGTGATAAAGCTGGAAAAAGAACCCAAGTGTTATGAGAGCTGCTATGCCCACAACACCCTTGTTGCTGCGGTGCTGGTGTGGCTCAGGACAATTACATAAACTCATATGTACCCCAAATCTAAGAAAACTAAATTAAAACTTTTCCCATAGTACTTTACAATATTTGGTATGAGAAAAAGATGCTGAGTCAACCCTAAAGTATCTTCTGAATTGCCAAAAATTAAGTCCTATACAGCTTGAGTAAAAAGGATTGCCTCTTGATGGTGAAATTCTCCAAATACCCTTATTTGCAGATGGTTTTATACTGATTGCAGCAAACCCTAGAATGCTGTAAAGCTTTCTCAGTGAAATCTATAGCCATATGAGAAAGATTGTTCCAACTATCTACACTGAAAAAGCTAAGTGGATGAAAAATATATACTGCTTAGATTATGAAAATCAATCCACTGGTATGTATACCTTTAACAAGCATTACCATTAAACAATGAGTTGGGCCCAGAAGTAATAGGAAGAAGAAATTAGGCTAGTTCCTCTCTGCTCACTCTTACAAAAGCCCCTCTCTTTAACACCCCACATTATCCTAGGAATGTTATATGGCTGTACATTACAAAATATCACAAGAATTAAATCTACCAATAACGCAAAGTGGGGATGGTGGAAAGATGGTGCAAGTAGGCTCTATCACATTACTATTGAAAAGGTACATGTGGGGAGTGGCATAAAAGATATTATGGAAGACCTTCATGAATAGATATATAGTAAGATGAGGCAGTCATATAGTAAGAGAGATGACAGGTAGCCTTCATACATATATCCATATGGATATATATGTATACATTACATATCCATATGGATATATGTATACATTATATATACATACATGCATGTAGATGTATTTAGCATATTATAGAGACCATCTAAGTAATGGAGACCAAGAATTATACAGAATGGGAGAAGCTAGATGGTGCAGTGAATAGAGCACTTGCCCTGGAGTCAGGAGGACCTGAGTTCATATCTGACCTCAGACACTTATTACTTACTAGCTGTGTGACCTTGGGCAAGTCATGTAACCCCAATTGCCTTTCCTTCCCCTCTCCAAAAAACAAAAACAAAACCAACTATACAGAATGAAAAGGTATGGTGGTGGTGTTATTTATATCAATGAAAAGAATATCCTTGATGACAAAGTCAAGGATTTACCAAAGTTAGAATAGTAATAATAGTAATCATTACAATAACTCTAAGCTCAGTGCTATTCCCACAATATGACTAGCTTTAGATCTATATGTTTTTGTGTGTTCTAATTCCTTGAAGATCAGTAATCCAGGCATGGTTTTGTCTCTGCTCCCCAGGTTCCTCCCCCCCGCAAAAAGTCACTAGAATATTTGGCTAATTAAAAGATTCCATTTCTTGGTCATTCAAGCTGAAGGGCATAGTGGATAGGGTACTGGATTGGGGATTAGGAGGACTCTTATACGTCTGACACTTAGACACTTAGTAGTTGTGTGACCACAGGCAAATCATTTGACCTGAGTCTCAGTTTTCCTATCTGTAAAATGGGTGTCATAATAGTATCTACCTTCCAGGATTGCTGTGAGGATCAAATGAGGTAACAATTGTCAACCACTTTATAGCCTTGAAGGTTTCATTTGTCAGTTGTTACCATTGTTGTTATTGTTACATGTAATACTTACATACACCGTATTACATTATACATAATATTGCTAATCGAACTGACTAATGTCTTGATATGAGTCCAAACAAACATCACCAAAATGCAACGATGTGGGTAAAAAGCTGACATGCATGTGTTAGCTGGAAAATGTTGTCATGCCACTAGGCAGATGCTGCTGTCACTTGGCTAACCATCAATCTGCGGACTTCTTAAATCTCTAATGGCCACTATCCAGTGACCACTGTTGGTGCTGGGCTTAAAACACAACTCCCCTACACAGACTACAAACGTATCTATAAATACACAGCGGAAATCTGCAAGGGGGGTTTTGCCCACCTCTCACTCTCCAATTTCCATCCTACCACCTTCTGATAGCTCTTTCCCCTTATTTCCTCCTCCTCTTCTGCCTCTGCTGAATTTGTTGCTTGATTTTTATAGTGTCTGTGTCTCTTGATCCCATCAGGCACTCTATCCTTGGTGTCTGTGTCCTCCCACCTCTAGGTTCCCAGACATAGATTTTACAGAGTCCATAAACTTGGGTGGGAATTTTTTTTTTTACCTTTTTACTTTTGCTAAGCTCTAACTAAAATTTAGCAGTTCCTTCCATTATGAACATGGGCAGAAAACCACAGTAGTATTAAGCTTCTCCAGACTGTCAAAGGAGTCCATGAACCAAAAAAGGTTAAGTATCCCTCTTCCATCTGCATCCTGTTAACAATGGCAAGCTTTGAGAGAAGAGTTGCTCTGTTTCTTTGACCTCCCACATATCAAGAGAGCATCAGCATAGAACCTTTTGCAAAGGTAGGTATTAATTTAATATGGAAATTTCTGTATTTGATGATGGGAGGAGTGGGGAAAGAAGGGGAGCTCCCAGTAGCAACTAAAACTCAAGGGATGATTTCATTAAATATCCATAAATCTGGAAGTCCTTTCCTTGTTTGTTAAGTGATTCTGGCTGATGAGCTTAGCACTCTATATTTGCCTTCTGAGTGGGGACAGCCTAGAAAGAGGCAGTTCCAGCTTCACCCACACACCCACTGTCAATCTGCCTCACCCCTGCTTGCAAGGAACAAGTAGGGAGAGGGTCCCCTGAGGGGAGCTGAGTCAATCTCTGGTTTCTCTAGACACTGCCAAGTTGCTTGCTTCAGGCACATGTGGTGAGGGGGTTCCTGGAAAATGGGGACACCTGTCTGTCTAGAAACTATTCTGTGCTCTAGCAGCCACCAAGAGGGAAGCTTTACCCAGTGCCAGACCTGTTATGCCTCAGCCCTGAATCTCTCCATCCAATTTCTCTCCTCCCTTCCACTCCCACTTCCATCTCATGGAGGGTTTCCTCATCTCCATTCTTCCCATCCTGTCCTTGCTCGGGCTCTGGATGCCATTCCCATAGGCCTAGTTTCCCTGAGAACTGCTCAGAGCTTGGTAGGGGGATGTACACCATGTGGCTGCAATCACCCTAGGCACTCACCATCAGCTAACACATGCAAAATGCCCAATCACTCTCAGGCCATTTGGAAGGTCTCTATGAACAGGCAAAACAAGTCAAAAAAAGGCAGTGAAATTCTCCTTCGAACTGAAGGCCCACCTCGTTCCTGCTTCCACCCCCAGGATCTGGGGCACAGGAAGTGATTTTCCCTTTTCAAACAGAGCACCCAAGGTCCTCAATAGTTAGCTGGGGTGAGACCTTAGTACAAAAATGATCTTGATCTGAAGCTACATGATTAGAGAATGGGAAGCCTTATGCCAACTGCAAGGACAGAAAAAAGGGGCACAACTGAGTGCAGAGTTCTGTGGTCCAGAATCTCCATGCAGAGCCACCTTGTGCTGAATGAGTCCTGTCTAGACACTGTCACCATGGGAGCCTTCTCTTGCAAAACCGCCAGTGTCTTACTCTATTTTCTGGCCTCCTGGATTCTCTGAATCTTAACTGGGAGCATGCTTTCTGTCCACTGCTGTTGAGTCCCTTTTCCCTCTAGTCCCTAGTGATCTTCATACATCTAATGGGCATCTGGTTTAGAGGAGCAGCCCAAGGGTCCTATTTCATACAGGGATCCTCATGACCAAGGATCGGCCTTCCCAGGCTCATGGGAAGGTTTCTGTGTTGTCCCCTTGTTGGCAGCTATCTCCCATAGGGCTCCCACTCAGTGAAGAAGATTCTGTCTCTTACCTCAGCTGGGGTTCAAAGAAGCATATGCGTAAACCATTCTTTCCTGGAAGTGGAGAATTATTATCTCTTCCCCACCCACCCAAAGTTTTCTTTCCTGGCCTTGTACCACTTGGAATCCCAAGGACACTCTAGCAACAGAATCCAGAGTAACTGGCATCCTACCGAATTCCTACCTAACCTTCAGATCCAAACTCAGACACTACTTCCCCTAGGATCCCTTTCCTGATTCTTCCCATGGGCAATGTTTCCTCCCCCACAGCCCACATGCCATGTTGCTTTTGCCTCCATCACAAACTTGTCATATACTATTTAGTATTACTGTCACTGATGCATGCATCAGAGCTCTTTACTCGACTGTAGGGTCCATGAAGGCAAATCTCAATTTCTCATGCACATAGTAGGTGCCTGAAAAAAGTTTGTTGAATGGACTTACTATTTTGTTCTTTGTGGTCCCTTCCACAAGTTAGGTGTTTTAAAATAGCTGAGCTAGTAGATTTCATTTCATTCAATTCAACAATTATTTTTCAAGAGGTTATAACTGTACAGCACTGTGCTGGAAACTGGAATGCAAAGATCTAATCTGAAATAGCAGAGTGGAGTATTGGTCCTGGAGGCAGGATGACCTAATTTCAAATCCAGCTTCAGACACTTACTAGATATGTGACCCTGGACAAGTCACTTAACCACTATTTGCCTCAGTTTCCTTAAATGTAAAATAGGGATCACAATAGCATTTGTCTCTCAGGGTTGTTGTGAGGAACAATAGATAATCTCTGTATAGTACTTAGCACAGAGCCAGGCACATAGTAGGTGCTCAATTAATGTTTATTCTTTTCCCATCATTCCTCTTTCCTAAACTTGAGGAGATTTTTTTCCCCTGGGGGATACAAAAAAGTAAATATAAAGTTATTCATAGAAGGAGTGAACATAACTGGAAGGGAGGCGGTGGTCAAATCATACCTATCCAAGATTTTGACATGGAGAGGTTGGTACTTGAACTGAGTTAGGACGATAAGGATGTCTTAAGGCAGTTTTGAGGAGAATGGAATGTGAACTACAGGAAGCAGTTAGTAGGCTGTAGAAGTGTACAAAGGAAAGAATTTGAAGCATGGTTGGGACGGTCGGAGGAATACAGATTGTAGAGGGTATTATGGCATTATGGTATGGTGTGTGGGGAGTTATGCTGAGAAATTTGGATTTTATCTTAGGGTGAAGAGGGATCCATCAGCAGAATAATGGTGAATCCTCTGCCTCAGGAAAATTATTTTGGCAGCTGTGCAGGGGATGGATCAGAGAGTGGAGAGATTTGGAAAATAAGAGGTTGTTATTACCACAGTCCAGGTGAGAAGCAACGAGGAGGTCTATTAAGGTAGTTATTGTTTCTTGTTTGTTCTTCATTCTCAAAGGGGACCAATGAGTTCAGGAAGGTGACATCTTGACTTGCAAGTGAATTGGATTTAAGAGAGGGAGGGCTATGCAGAGTTACCAGCCTCACTCTCTCCTCTGGAGCCAGCTAGGTCCAGTGGTGAGGCATAGATCAGGATGATTGGAGATGGTAGACCTTGGCCTTTTTAAGCTAAGGCCTTTCCCAGGATTCAGTTTGTCTGAGGCAACACCCATTCAATAATTAAGGCTAGGTAAAAAATTGATGGCCCAAATGAATAGGGAGAAGGGGAAAGATTCAGAATGTGTGGTGATAGAAGTGGCAAGCTTTTTCAACTGATTGGATGTAGGGGAATGAGGGAAAGGAAAGAGTCAAGAATGATATTGAGATTGTGAGTCTGGGGAAACAAGAGGATGGTAATAGTCTCAGAAAATCTAGAGGTGGAGCTGGTTTATAGGAAAAGAGATTTAGTTCTGTTTTATATGTGTCAAGCTTTGAGATGCTGCGTCGGAATCCGGGAGAAAATATCCATTGGGATGCTGGTGAGGGGTGGGGCAGGGCTAAAGTTTAGGAGAAAAACTTGAGCTTGATCTATAGATCTGGGAGTCATTTACATGGAGATATTTGAACCCAAGGGACACAGCATGTGAAAGCAAAGAGATAGGAAATGGAGAAGCTCATATAAAAAGAATGTAGATAGAGAAGAGAGTCCTGGGGAGGGGAGACAGACCTGGAACTGCATCATAAACCCCAGTAATTACCCTTCTCTGATGCCTTATCCCTCTGTTGACACCTGTTGTAGTCTACTGAAACCTCTGGATCTTGTTCTTATGCCTTTGTATCTTCAGTGCCTAATCTGGCATATACTTAATAAATGTTTATTGACTGACTGAAGTGACTTTTTAAAACCTCCTTTATTCTTCATACCTATCTTGCTCAGCTTCTGTAATATAATATGGTTATCCCTTCTGCAGTTTACCTAATGGGCAAATGGTCATTGACTCTAAGATCAGATTGTAAGCTCCTTGAAGGCAGGGACTGATGTTTGTCTTTCTTTGTATCCTCAGATCTTAGTATAGTGCCTGGAACATAGTAGGAGCTTAATAACTGTATATGACTGACCAATGTCTAAAAAGTTTCTCCTCCACACTCAGTTATGCATCCATTGCTTGCTGAATTTTAAAAATATTTTCCATAGATTTTCTCTCATGTTAGCTCATGGAAAGCATGAAAGTCATTCCATATTTGATAAAAACCAAATACCTTCCAAGCCCAAGTTGGGACTTTGATGCATTTATCAAAAGAAATGAGCTGGCCCTCTGGATAAGTGCTATCATCTAAAAAAAATGAAAAAAAAAACCCCAAAAAACAAAAAGGAACTCAATAAGACATATGGTCTCCTGCTAGTACTTATCCCAAGAATCATTAATAGTTCAATATCAACATAAAATAAGATTTTATCCCGGGGGATATATGGTTGACCCTGCACTATTAAGCCAGTTTGTGAATGATTTGGACAAAGGTATAGATGGCATTCTTATCAAATTTGCAGAAGATACAAAGCTGAAAGGGATAGCTAAAACCCTTGATATCAGATCCAGGCTCCAAATGAATTCTGATAGGGTTGAATGTAAAATGAAATATAATAGGATGAAGCATATATATGCATATATATGTATATTAGGATGTTGCATGCAAAAAAAAAAAACCCACTTCACAAGTACGTGATGAAGCCACGGCAAAGCATCATTTTATAAAAAGATCTGAGGGTTTTACGATGAACTGAAAATTCAATGTGAACTAAGTGTGACACAAGAGTAAAAAAAGTCAGTGCATTCTTGGGCTGCATTAAGAGAAACATAGCTTCTAGGAATCAGCAAATTCTGGTGCCCTTGTCCTGATCAGCCACCTGTGGAACATCATGTTCATTTCTGGCCACCACATCTTTGGAAGGATATAGATAAGCCAGAAAACATTGAAAGGAGGGCTATCTGGATGGTGAAGGGAATCAACTTCCTGTCATATGAGCATTAGGTGGAAAAAGAGGGAATGTGTAGGCTGGAGAAGGAAAGATTTGGGGGACACAATGGTTGTCTCCAAGTTTTTGAAGGAAAAGTGGATTGAAGTTGAAAAGAGACTAATTTAAATTTGACACAAGGAAAACCTTCCCAATGATCAGAGCTATCACAAAGTAGCAAGAACTATCTCAGAAAGTAGTAGGCTTCCTCTCAATATGGACCAAAGGCTATGTGGCATTACTCCTTGAGCTCCAAAAGAGCCACAGCTGGAATAGAAATGGTGGGGCAAGGGTTCTGGAGATCAGTCTTACTGCTAACCAGAAAGCTGGTTTCAGAAACCATGGACACCATGCTCCAATGATGGGGGGCGCCCTTTGCCCAGCCCAGAAGTGGCTTTGGTTCATTTCCAGAGGCATTAGGCAATGGCACAATCACAACATAGCCTTTGGCTTCTCTAACAAAAAGCCACTGTGCCTCCTTGGGAGGGAGAAGTCAACAATGTCTGATACCTTTTCACAGAATCCAAATTTCAGATTTGGAAATATTTCAATGTCCAGTCCACCCCTGAAAAAATAATTATGGCATGCATTCACCTTGCCTTTGATGAAAATCCTTCAAAGCCCTCCATGGAGGGTGACCCTCCCTCCCCCATCTCTAAGGCAGCACATCTAACTGTGATTACCTGCAATTGTTAGGAAGCTGGTTCTGATTTCAAATCTAAATCTGCTTTCAGGACTTCCATCCATTACTCGTTGTTCTTTTTTTGGGCAAGACCGAACAAAGCTAATACCTCTTTCACAGATAACCTTTCATTCTCACCCCACCCCCTACTGATTCTTCTGTCCTTCTGGCTAAATCCATATGGTTGGACTTGAGGCCCTTCACCATCTTGGTTGTCCTTCTTTGGATGCTTTCTGGCCTATCAATGCTCTCCCTAAAATGGGGTGTCCAGAACCAAACACAACACTCTGGAGGTGGTAGCCTAGCTCTAAACCCTGAAGATGGCTGGGGTACAAGCCTGGAGACTGATGTAGTAAGTGGCACATTTACTCCATAGTGGGGCAGAGGAAGAAAAAGTCTGGTTCACTCCCTGCCTCTCCCAAAGAGAAATTCAAGGAGCAACACCTTTTTCTATCATTGCTCTATACCAAAGTCAAACTAACACAGGAGAGTACAAGGCATTGAATGTGGTTACCTCCAAACCAACCTTACTTTATCCCAGCTCAAGCCTTGTAGACACCCTCAGTCCTCTCTAGCAATAGAGGGTGGAGATTCTAAGTCCTAGAATTCTCTCAGAATCCTTCTGAAAATCTAGTTTAGAACAGGACTCAGTCTGACAAGCACACCCAATTCCTTTACATCCTCACTCCATCCCTCTCCTCACACTGCATCATTGCTCTGGGTTCTAACTTAAGAATGACAATTGAGATGAGGCTTGCCTCCTGAGACCTGAGGTGTGGAGAAACCAGCAGCTCATACGGAAGGTTGAATGGAATTGGAGGAATCAAAAAGATACCTCATCCACTGGAAAAGCCTAGATGTCATTAACTGTTTATGGTCTTAGCAACTCTGAGTTTGAACTTCCTGGGGAGGAGACTTCTGGTAACTCTCATTCATTCAGTGTAAGGAGATGCTCTTGAAATCTCCTCCCCTCCCCATCTACTTCCTGCCTGGCAAATCCCCAATGTCTCCACTCTGAGCTTTCAAGGTGGTTTCTGCCAGTACTTTGAACACCTGACCCCTAAGCCACTTATAGTTCCATGTCCTTTATCACACACTTTTTTGGTTCCTCTGTAATTCCTGCCTGGAATTTCTCATCTTCATCTAACCTGTGACCTCTAGGTTAAATAGACTTTGCCTTGAACTTTAGGGGTTTACTCCTACAGTTTCTTTTTGGTTTGGGCCCTCAGGCAGGATTTCCTCTGGGAAGATACTATTTCACCTCCTTTCTATGTCTCTACAAAGAAGTTTAAGATCCTTCAGCTGCCATTCGAGCTCTGCCTGACAGATAGTGGGTTCTTGATAATGCTTGTTGACTGATTGGCTGATTCTGTTTAAATTGATCCAAGTTGCAAAGAATCTACACTGGAGCCCAAAGTTGAGGTAATTCTTTTTCTCCATTCCTCTCACAGACCTAGAGCTTCCTTCAGACTCAGGGCACTAGTTCAAACCCTTCATTTTACAGATGAGGAAGCTAAGTCTCAGAGAGGGCAACTTGCTTAAGATCATGCTGGTAGTTAGTAAAGATTCAAGATTTGAACCCAGACCTTCTGACTCCAAACACTTTTCACTTATTCCTCTGCCAGATGCAGAAACTCAACCATGACTACTACTATTATTCTCCTGTTACTGGCTTGAATCATGCAGCTCCCAGTTTGGTCCAAGAACTTGTGACTGTCACTTTCTTTCTTCCTTTCTTTCTTCCTTTCTTTCTTTCTTTCTTTCTTTCTTTCTTTCTTTCTTTTTCTTCCTTCCTTCCTTCCTTCCTTCCTTCCTTCCTTCCTTCCTTCCTTCCTTCCTTCCTTCCTTCCTTTCTTTCTTTCTTTCCTTCTTTCTTTCTTTCTTTCATTTTTTTGGAGGGGGAAGGCAGGGCAACTGGGGTCATGTGACTTGCCTAAGGTTACACAGCTAGTGTTAAGTGTCTGAGGCCAGATTTGAACTCAGGTCCTCCTGACTCCGAGGCCAGTGCTCTATTCACTGCATCACCTAGCCGCCCTGTGACTGTCAATTTCAACGAGCATCCTTTGGGCTCTGTGGACCCCTGCAGGGGCTGGTTATGAAGGTTTCCCTTCATCGAATGGAGTCCACATGTATCTGACTTGTTTCTCTCTGTCTGACCTCCCAGTTCTCATTTTCTCCACTTCTCTCAACCTTCTGGTTCAGCCTCTCTTTTTAAAAGCTAAATCTCATGGGCATGAACTGTTAGTGAATCAATGAATCATCTTCAATGTATCAGACAATGGGGGCAACCCAGAGCAAGGCAAGGACTTCACACTTCATCAAGGACACATCCTCAAAAAGTCAGTAAGGTCTTTTAAACCTAGTATAAGAAGACATCTTCAACGCTAGAACAAAGTCTTCACCAGTGATGGCCAACCATACTCACAGCATCTCCACAGTCTCCCAATTCCCTGTCTCCCACCTGACAATTACTGAGCCAAAATGGTGAAGTAAGTAGTAAATCACTGTAGCTCCCATATTCACCTCCAAACAACCAAATCCTGGAACAGTGGAGCCAGCAGAAAGAGAGGGTAGAGCAGGGATTTTTTTTAGCCCGGGACACTTAGAGAATTGAATCCATCTGATAATTACCAAGGGCTACTCATTTCTTCTTTGAGGCTTCTCTGAAACCAGCATTCAAAGAACATATTGTACTTGGCATCTATCAGTTCAGAACAATCATTTTTTAGCATGGGAAGGGACCTTGGAAATCATTTAATCCAACTTCCTCATTTTACAGATGAGAAAACTGAGATCCAAAGGTGGGGGAAGTAATTTGCCCAAGTCACACAGGGAGGAAGTGACAGAAACAGGTTTGGTGCAAAATACAACTTCTGTACTTTTGATAATGTACCCAAAGCCTATTTCCTTGATCCCTGAACCTGATTCCTCCTTGGTCGTCTGGAAAGTTAGAAATTGATTTAGCCACCAAGTGTAGGTGGCAAAGCCAGGATTCCAACCTGGGATTCTGACTCCAAATCCAGTATTCCTTCCACTATGTACCCACCATCTGACCATATGCATGGTTGCATCAGGACCTACAACCCTCACCCCACCCCTACCTCTCTTTCTTCCTCTATGTTAGTCTCAGAAGAATCTCTGGGACAGCGCTTCCCCAAAGGCTGATCTGATATCTTGTTCTTGCCTTTACCTTACCCCCCCTTTCTCTCCCCAGTCCCTGGTAGCACCCACATTGTAGAGAAGGTCAGTCCACCCTTCCATGGTGATACACTGGAAGACAGTCAGCACTGCAAACAGGATGTTGTCGAACTGAGTAATCCCATTATTGGGTCCTTCCCAGTAGGGCTTGCATTTGGTCCCATTGGGGCAGGTACGGGCAGGTTCCTCGGTTCCACATGGAGCTGGAGACTCGCCCTGAATATCATCTACAAGAGAGAAGGGGAAGAGACAGTGACGATAGCATTGAGAAGCTTATGGGAGTCAGGGGACAGATAGGAGAAGCCTAGTCTAGAACCACGCAGACCCAAGTCAGAGATCAAACAGGTATTGCTATGGAGATGTTACAGGTCCTACCTTTGAGCTGAGCTTGCAAGGCTTTGTGCATCTTATTGACCTATCAAGCCACAAAGAAATGTACCCTGAGGATGAACAGTGTTATTTTCTCTTTAGACCCAGCTACTTTAATGCTCACAGTGACAAGAGCAAAAATATATTATTTTATTAGCAAGTTAAGTGACTAAATGTACTCTCACCCTTTCCCTAACCCCAGCAGAAATAAAATAAAATAATAACAAGAGCCAGGTTTAATGGTGGTAAATTGATATTGATAATTAATAAGTGAAAAGAACAAGGCTTTAACTGTTGCTAATTGAAAGAGTTTTTCATATCAATGGTGCAAAAGCAAACAAAACCACCAGTCAGAAGGATTTGAGTTCTAGTTGGATAGTTCCATCTAGTTTTCGGGGAAAGTCCTTCTCAGTGTGTGTGTGGTGGGGATGGGGACACAAACATTGAACACAAAGAAAACTCTTCCAAGAGATCACTCCCAGGACCCTTGGGAGTGTCATTTCCATTTCTCTGGCCAGCTGGTGAGTCAGATCCAAAAATGAATAACCTAAGGACCCTCGGACTTGGCTTCCTGGGCATTGTTCTTCTATTAAAGCAGAGAAGCTGACATTTCATTTTAGGAAAAAGTGGGGATTCTTGACCTGTTGTCATAGTGAGGGCGTAGAGGATACAAACTGAATTGTTAAATGTTAATTTTTGGCCACACTTCTGGAAACACCACTGCCATGGAAGCCCCTGCTCTTTTCTCCTATCTACTAAAATCTTCCCATACATCAAGCTCAAATTCTACTTCTTTCTTTTCACCATCAAAACTCCCATTCTTGGAGCTCTGGAAGCATCTACTGACTACAGAACTCATCTTAGCATTCAATCATAATTGGGCAGCCTTGTTTTACATGTGGATTTCTTGATTCTCCAACTAGACTAGAGGGTAAAGACCATGTCCTGCATTATTTTCATGTCTCGTTCAGGGCCTGGTACAGTGCTAGAAACAGAATATGGGCTCAACAAATATTTGCTTAATGCCTGGAAAAATGAATCCTGAGAAGTTTGTTTAAAACAGCATCTGATTATCCAAAATAGAAGTGAGTCCTTTGCCTTCTGCTATCTCCATAGTCTGGTATTCTAGGCCCTCTCTCTACCCCTTGCAATCTGGTTCCACCCAAACTTATCTCACTGTCCTCTCCATAAGGCCTACAAGGCTGTCAAAACAGACCTTTTGTTTGTTTGTTTGTTTAAACCATATGTTCTCTAGACTCTGTGACTTTGCCCATATACTTTCTGATGCTTATAATGCCTTCCTCCCTCTCTTCTTCCCCCAAACATCTTTACTAGCTGAAATCCTACTGGTCATTCAAGGCTCATTTTGAATGCTACCTTCTCACCATAGCCTTTCTTCATCCCCTATCCTCAGAACTATACATCTCTCTCCTGAACTTTCACATCATACTTTGTACTGTATTGATGCATATTATCTTCTTGACCACCGTTGTGCTCTATGTTCCTAGAGGCAGGGATTATGTCTTACTCACTTTTGTGTCCCACTCAATGCCTCACACAGGGCCTTATAGATTACAGGTAGAGGTAACTGCTTGATAAATATTTGTTGATGGGAATCAAGGAGGCAGGTAGGTGGCTCAGTTGGCCAGGAGTCAGGAAGACCTAAGTTTAAATGTGGCCTCAGACACTCACTAGCTGTGGGACACTTAACTTCTGTTTGCCTTAATCCACTGGAGAAGGAAACAGCAAACCACTTCAGCTTCTTGGCCAAGAAAACCCCATGGACAGTATGGTCCATGAGGTCAAGAAGAGTCAGACATGACTGAACAACAACAAGGCAAACTGAATTGGTCTTTTACTTTATCCACTGAGTCTAAGAAGCCCTCTGAATTTTGTTTTTTTGGAAAAGCAAAGATCCAAAAGGTATGTGAGACTTGATTTAGGGTCATGCCCTAAAATCCATTAATCCCTATGGTGTATGTGTACACAATTCGTATACTTGTGGCAGCACAACATCGTTAGAGTCAGAAGACCTGAGTTTGAATCCTGACTTTGCTACCTCTTCCCTACATGACCTTAAGGAAGTTACTTCCCCTTCCTGGGCCTCCATTTCTTCATCTGTAAAATGAAGAAATTAGACTAGAGGATTTTTGAGGTTCCTTCTGGCTCCAAATCCTCTAATACAGACCTTAGCCATCAGATTCCTAAGAAGAAACTATGCCCCACTCCATTACACTGCTTCTCCTCTATCTATCATGAAAGAGGGGCCCTGGCTGCTCTGATTGCAGGCGAGATTTCCAACAAGCTGTACCCTGCATCTATCTCTCCCTCTTTCTCTCTCTCTGTCTCTCTCTGTCTCTGTCTCTCTGTGTCTCTTCCTCTCTCTGTGTCTCTCCCTCTCTCTGTCTGTCTCTCTTTCTCTCTCTCTCTTTCTCTCTCACTCTCTCTCTCTCTCTCTCTCTCTCTCTCTCTCTCTCTCTCTCTCTCTCTCTCTCTCTCTCCGCCAGGGTGACGTGGCCAGAAGCAGAAATAGCTCTGCCTCAATTAACACCTTCTCCATCCGGGAGAGAAATAATTAGGACGTTCCATATTGAGCACACTCCACAAGCCCAGGAGAAAAGGAGACAGAAGGAGTAGGAGAAGGGGGGGGGGGGAAGACTCTCAAACAATCCTACCCCACTTTTTTTTGGCTTTGCCCCATCACTGTCTGGTGGAGATATTGGGTGTGGATAGGGTCAGTGCAGATGTCACCTCAACCCTGACTGCAGGCACATTTGGCAGTAAGAAGGAACACAATAATTATTCCTGGAAACCTTCAATTCTATACAAGCTAACAATGGTGGCTCCAAGAGGAAGGTGAGGAAACCTCTTTCCCCTTAGGTATAGGTTCTCTTTTTGTGAGACACGACTTTCCTCCCACCATATTGGTCCCTTAGGATAATGATAGGAGTTGGGTGGGAGTCAGGCACCCTTAGGAAATGTGGCTATGAAAGATGAGCAGGAGGAACAAGAATAAATTCCTCCACTGTCCTTCCTGGTGCTCTCTGTAAATAGGGTCATAATGAGGAAGTGAGATTTCTGCTCAGAGCTGGCTCCTTTCATCTAAATGCAATGGAGACTTAGGCTGGTCCTGCCCTCTCTGTTCTCTTGTTTCAGAACCTAGAAACACCTTAAGGCCTCACATGACTATGGCTCAAGGTCAACCAAGTCTTAACCCATTTCCCAACCTTTCCAAGGAGAAGCTCTCCTTCATTGCACAGGTGCCAGGAACATAAGTGAGATTCCATGCCTGTATCCAAGAGGCTCCTGTAATTACCAACCAAAGAAGGAAAATGGAAAGAAAGCTTGAGAAGCAAACTCAAGCAGCTTGGACCTTACCTGTCACCTCCTCAAAGCAGGTGGTATGAAATTTTCCCATATAAAATTCTAACCCTATGATTGCAAAAATAAGGATTGCAAAAAACAGGAGGAGGCCGATCTGTAGCAAAGGTATCATTGCCTTCATGATAGACTTCAGAACAACTTGTAAACCTGGGGAAAAACAGAGACAAAGCCCACAGTCAGTGAGACAGAGAATTCCAAAAGAGCACGTACCTCTTCACTGACTTTCAGAGCTCAGGGAAAGGCTAACCTCTACAGAAGTGATTCCCAACTCATGGGTTGTGGACCAACTGGGGAAGAGGAAGAGGGAAGAAATATTCCTTCTAATCAACTGAATAAATAACACACCTTGCATATAGATGGACCATGATTTTTTCCAAATATATGTTAATGTTTCTATGACTAACAAAATACTGAATTCTTAGTAGCTTTTTGTCATCTATTTTCTCAACAACAGATAAAAATAATATAGCCATGATGTGGAAGTCTGTAAGATTTTTTGACATTAAGAATGAGGTCCTTATACTCAAAAAGGTTGGGCCTCATTGTTCATTGTTCTATGAGAAAGAGGGGGGGAGAGAAAGAGTGACAGACAGACAGACAGAGACAGAGAGGGAGAGACAGAGAAAGAAACAGAGAGAAAAAGGAGAAGGAGGAAGAGGAAATGAAAGAAAGGAAGGAAGGAAAGAAGGAAGGAAGGAAGGAAGGAAGGAAGGAAGGAAGGAAGGAAGGAAGGAAGGAAGGAAGGAAGAAAGGAAGAAAGAAAGAAAGAAAGAAAGAAAGAAAGAAAGAAAGAAAGAAAGAAAGAAAGAAAGAAAGAAAGGAAAGAAAGAAAGTAAGAAAAAGAAAGGAATGAAAGAAGGAAGAAAAAGGAGGAGGAGGAGGAAATAGAAAAGAAACAGAGAGACAAACAGAGACAGAGGCAAAGAGAGAGAAAGAGACAGAGAAGAGAGAGGCAGAGAGATTTCCTTGGGGGAGGAAAAGAGAGAAGTTTCAAAGTTGGGGCAGGGATTGCTGTTAGTTATGATGTCCCATTTCAGGCAGATAAACTAAGAGAAAGATCTCGGTGAATTTGGAGACAAGTAGCCTGATGCAGTACAGGAAGTCCCAGGGTAGGAGTGGATTCCTCAGTGGTGAGATAAGGGGATTGAACTAGATGGTGTCTAAAATTTTTTCCAGCTCTAACACTTTATGATTTTCAAAGCAGTTAAGTAACTGTGGCCACAAATCCTTCAGATTTCCAAGCTCTGAATACATAGCACATAATTTGGTTATATGAGTAGAAGGCATATAATCTGCCATCTACTGCACCTCTCTTCTAGAAAGGTGGAAACCCCTCTGAGGGAGAAAAATTGCTTGGCAGAATTCAAGGAACTGTAACCACATTCAATAGTGGAAAATATCAGGGCAAGTGCTAATAAAGGCCTTAGTCCTCCCCCACCCCCACTCCCCAAATGCTTTTCTTTTCTTTCTTTTTTTTTTTTTTTAAGCAATTGGGGTTAAGTAACTTGCTCAAGGTTACACGGCTAGTCATTATTTATGTGTGGGTGCTCATTTTCTGAGGCCGGATCTGATCTCGGGTCATCCCAACTCCGAGGCCGGTGCTCTTACTGCGCCACCTAGCCGCCCCCCAAATGCTTTTCAATGGAGCCTATTTCTTTTTAAAGGGCTCTGTTGAGCAAGGTGAAGAATCACTATCTTAGACTCACACAGAATCAGAGACCATCTAGTCCATTCTTCAACATCCCTGACTGGTGTTTATTTAACCTTGGCTTGAAGACCTGCAGTGATGGGAACTTGCCATCTACCCAGAAAGCTCATTCTACTTTTGGACAATGCTAATTATTAGAAAATTCCTCTGGGAGGTCCCACTGCTGGGCAACTTAGAATGTCTTATTGCTTGACCTGGACTAAAAGAAACCCCAGAGAAGAAGCAAACAATGCCAGTCTGGCCCCATTCTGAATGAGGAAATGAAAGCCTACAGCAATTTGCTTAACGTTAAGTGAGGAGGGAGGACGTAAATAGGTCAGGGCTGATATGACTTTGGAAAATGATTTCACCTTTTTGCAATAAAACTTCTACACAATCCTGATCTGAGGATGTGGCTTGCTAGTTTTGGAAATATACCTTAGTGAGTTGGGAGGCTTGGGATTGTGTCTGGCCTGCTTCAGAGAAGGCATCTAACCCTATGACCAGTGTCTCTTAAGGTCCTACTAAAGACTTCTTGAGGCTCCCTGGATTCCCACAGAGAGAAAAATCCAGGATCCATTTGTCATCTTAAATACAGGATGTGGCAGAGAGGAAGCAGGTGTTGACTTCTCATCGTGGCATTAGGAAACAAAGGAAACCATGGGGAAGGTACACAACTAGAGATGGGAATGAGGTCATATAACTCACGCACTTGGAATTCCAGACACCAGCTTCAGGGGCCTCAGAACACGGACTGCCCTCAGGGTCCGTAGGTCAAATTCAGTGCCAACTGTTGCCAAAATGCTGAAAGAAATAAAAAGAAAGGGGAAAGGGGAAATAGGGCTGAGATGAGAACAAGGATCTCTCCTCAGTCAAGGGTGGGTTTGGGTACGTATGTATTTATATGTGTCAGGAAAGGGGTGAAGATAAGTGAATCACAAAATCATGGAATCTGAGAATCCAAAGGGTCCTTAGAGGTCACCTTCTCATGAAGCAATCTAAGACAATCATCCATAGTGTTCCCAGCACATAATCACCCAGCCTCTATGTAAAGACCTCCAAAGATAGGAAACTCACTAATCCTCAATGCAGTTCATTCTATTTTTAGATATCTGTGACTGTTAGAGATTTTTTAAGAAATCATATAAAAATGATATCAAGTGATCCTGGATCATAGATCCAGATGGAAAACACCTCTGTGGTCATCTGGTCCAACTCTTCCCCTTTGAAGTCCAGTGACTTGCTCAAGGTCACAAAGGTAGCAATCTTCAGAGGTGAGATTTGAGCCCATGTCCTCTGACTCTGGGCAGGTAAATGGCACATTTAAGCAGTTAGGTGGCTCAGTGGATACAGTGCTAGGCTGGGAGTCAAGACAATCTAAGCTCAGATCTGACCTCAGACCTCAGACTTCACTAGCTGTGTGGTCCTGGGCAAGTCACTTAACCCTGTTTGCTTGAGTTTTTTCATCTGTAAAATGAGCTGGAGAAGGACATGGCAAATGACTCCTGTGTCTTTGCCAAGAAAACCCCAAAGGGGATCACCAAGAGTTAGACAAGACTGAAACAACAATAGCAACCTCTGACTCAAGAACCATTGTACCATGTCAGTCGTTTCTGGTTCCACTCTCTACAACCAAGCAGAACAGGTTTCAGAGCCTCTTCCACAAGACAATCCTTCAAATATTTGAAGACTGATACTACACTGCCCTTAGTCTCTTCTTCCCAGGCTCATCTCCCTGCAGTTCCTTCATCTCACTCTCTCCTAGCTACCCTTTAGCTTCTTAATATCTCTTCTGAAATGTGGCACCTGGAACTGACCATGCAACCACTGGACAAGGGTAGAGTACAACAGTCTATGTGCCTCTGTTTCCCTAGAAATTAAAATCTCATTAATATAGCCTCATATTGCATGACCTTTTTGGCTACCACATCACACGGATTGAGTTTGTAGTCACTATAACTTTGGAGTATTTTTCATACGAATTCCTTTCCAGGTACTCCTTTCCCATCCTTTACTGTGCAGTTGATTTTTTTTTTAACCCAAGGGCATTACATTTCATCTTTTTAGATTCTTTACCCATTTGTGGCCCAGCAAGATATTTTTAGATCCCTATTTTGTCATCTGGCGTAATTACCCATCTCTCTTAACTTTGTGCTGTCTGCAAACTTGATAAGCTTGGTCCAACTCATTGAGAGAAATGTTGAACCAATGAGGACCAAAAACAGATTCCTGTGGTATCCTGTTAAAGACCACTTCCTCTATGTAGATAACAGTCCAATACTTATTGGGTCTAGAAGTTAAATCAGTTCTCACTATACCTAACTGTAGTATCATCAAGCACAGCTCTCTCTATCTTATACAACAGGAAATCATGACAACGTGGTCAATACCTTTCTGAATTGTGACTACAACATTTCTCAGATCCATCAGTCTAGAAACCCTGTCAGAAGAGGAAATGAGGTAAGTTTGGCATGACTCATTTTTATCAATCTTCTGATGGTTTATGATGATGACCACTACTTCCTTTTCTAAGTGTTCTTTCTAGAATGAATTTGTCGGGAAGTAGGTCAGATTGGCCAGCCTACAGGCTGAAAGATTCACCTTCACCTTTTGGAAAATGGGGGCGTTTCTCTGTCTTAATTTTATCATACTTCTCCCATTTTCTACAATTTTTAAAAGGTTCCTGACAGTAGCTCAGCAATTATACTTGTTAGTTCTTACAACTTTTTGGGAGGACAGTCAATGAACACTTATTAGACACCTACTATGAGCAGAGCATTGTGTTAAGCACTGGATACACAAAGGCAAAAGATAGTCCCTGCCCTCAAGGAGCTCACAGTCTAATGGGGAAGATAGTATGCAAACAACTATGTATAAACAAGCTAAAAAACAGAATGAATGGGATATGATCTACAGAGGGAAGGCACTAGAATTAAGAGGGATAGAGAAAAGCTTCCTGTCAAAGGTGGGATTTTATCTGGGACTTAGGGGAAGTCAGGAGGGGGAGAAGAATAGGGAGAGCACTCCAGGCATGGGGGACAGCCAATGAAAAGGTCTGGCTGGAGTCCGGAGACAGACTGTTTTGTTCAAGAAACAGCATGGGGTCTAGTGTCACCAGATCAGAGAGTGTGTGGGGGTGAGTGAGCTATAAGAAGACTACAAAGGTAAGAAATTGTGAAGAGCTTTGAATGCCAAACAGAGAATTTTATATTTGTTCCTGGTGGGAATAGGGAATCACTGGAGTTTACTGAGTAGGAGGGTGACTTGGCCAGACCTGCACTTTAGGAAGATGACCTGCCTCGAATTCCTAGAGGATATCTATGGTTTTCCATTTCATTTTGTTTTGCCATCCCCTCACTTCTCACTTTCTATTCCTTATAAATCACTTATATTCCATACTTTCCAGTATAAGGATCATTCAAAAACAAAATAGTAGTAAAATGTTCTGACTCCATCCTCTATTGTAATTGCCCCCCCATCTGTCTCCAAGCAGTGATCATTTTCCCTGATTTGATCTTCTGCTGACCTCTAACAAAGTCCTTTTTATTGTGCAGAGTATTCAACACAAACACCAGCTCATTCTAGGTTAGGGGCTCTTAACTTGGGATCAGAAAATGTTTTTTTTTTGTTTTCATTCTTTCAATAAATACATTTCAACAGAGGTGGTTTCCTTTGTAAACCTATGAATTTTATTTTATGGTTTTAAAAACATGGTCCATCCATTTTACCAGCCTTGCAAAAGAAGTACATGATGCAATAAAGATTGAGACCCGTTGTTTTAGCCTTTTGGACCATTGACACTTTTTGTATAGGATTGTACCACATTAAAAAAAAATCATCCTCGGTTATTTTTTCTTATCCACATCAGTCTTTATCTAGATAGCTCCCCCTTTTCTTTGTCACTGGAAATATCTGCATTTATGTTGCAAGAATTTCATCCCCCTAGCCAGGTGGCACAGTGAATAGAGCACCTGTTCTGGAGTCAGGAGGACCTGAGTTCAAATCCAGCCTCAGACACTTAACACTTACTAGCTGTGTGACTTTGGGCAAGGCACTTAACCCCAATTGCCCTGCCTTCTCTGCTCTGGAAAGACAAAAAAAAAAAAAAAAAAAAAAGAATTTCATTCCTGAGAGCACCTTCTTCCTTTTGAGCTGGCATGCCCTATAGAATCTTTGGTCACATGATCCTATCCTTGTTTTTCTGAACCCTTTGAAATACTCTGTCTGAAAACCCTGAGTACAATCAGTCCATACTCAGATTTCCATTTCTTGTCTATGACACATTCTAAGATGATATGGAAACTTCATTCCAAGGTTCCCATTATCTCCACTTCAATTAAAATGGATAGTCATTCAGTCAACATTTACTAAGTACTTACTGTGTTATCTACTAGAAAGATATGATGACAAAAATGAAGTAGTCCTAGCCTTTGAGGTACTTCCTATAATTTACTTGGGAAATACAACATGGATGCAAATAAGAACATAAGGAAGATAGAAAAAGAACAAAAACAATAATAGTTAGCATTTATAGAGTGCTTCAAGGTTTTCAAAGCACTTTATAAATATTATCTCATTTGATTCTCAAAGAGGAAGATGCTGTTATTATCCCAACTTAACAGATAAGGAAACTGAGGGAGGTAAAGGTTAAGTGACTTGTTCGGGGTCACACAGCTAGTACAAGTTTGAGGCATAAGGTCTTCCTGACTCCAGGTACAGCACTCTATGAACTAATGACTAGAGGAACCAGTGGAAATTTGGCAGAGAAGGTGACACCTAATGTCAGTGCTGAAGCAGACAAGGATTCTGAGATTCAGATAAGAATGGATTGCTTTCCAGGTATGGGTGTGAGGAAGCCCCCAAGGCTGGAGATAGAATATTGAGTTCATGGAAAAGCTTGACCCAGGTTTGCGTGGGGGAGGGGTATGAAATAAGGCTGGAAAGTTGACTGAGAGCCAACTTGTAGACTGAGCGCTATGGAGTTGCTTCTTAATCCTGTAGATGGGGAGAAGAAATCTGCCTTGTTCTTTGATCTCATTGAATGGTTTTTGCTGGGCGGAAGGAGATAATTCATGGAGACAGAGACATTGGTAAAGTGGTTTATGATGATCCTGCCATAGGCTAGTGATTACCCCTCCTATCTTATCTGGGGTCTTAGTGAGTTCTCATTTTATACTGGGCAGAAGTCATGTGAAAGAATAAAGGGCACATCATTTGTACAGTGCAGTCTCCTCTGCTTGATTCCTGTTTCCCTTCCTCCAGCCTTATGATCTGAGACTTCCAGAAAAGAAAGTGAGTGGCTGGTAACCATAGACCACATGGAGAGACAGCATTACCAATATCTACAAAAACCCCAGGACCATGAGAAGAGATTTTGACCCTGGAGCAAAGACAGCAAAGTGGGAAATCATTGTTGCTGGGAGACTTATGAAGATTGCTAATTATTATGAACTCTGTTTAACTAGTGAGCTGGAGAAGGTAATTTCACTTTTAGCTATTGAACCTGAGCTGGGGAATGGAAGCCTTCTGCGTTCTCCACTTTCACCATTTTAGTCCAGAATCCTGAGATAGGGGGCAAACACCCTATTCTCTTTACCTTTACCAAAAGCTCTGTGTGTGTGTGTGTGTGTGTGTGTGTGTGGCTGGGATTATCCTATGTGGAAGACAAAGAACTGGAAGGGGAAAAGGAGGCAAATGTCTCCATACAGGAGTGTTTGATCTAGTTCCTTTTCACTTTATTCTATTTATGACATTCAATAAACTATTCAGTCTTAGCATGCTATATTTCTATATTATTGCTATGATCAGTGAACTGAGAGAATAGAAGGCATAATGGGGTAGGGGCTCAGAGCTAAGTATAGACAATAGATTTCCTATTTTAACATTTTGAGCAATACTCCATTTCATCCCACTGATTAATTTTGGACCTGGATAATGAGGGGTTAATCAAATCAGCTTGTAGAAGGTGGGGAGAACAGTGGAGAGGACAGTTTAGATATTTGAGAGCTGAGTGCCCTCTGGGGAGACAGCAATATATTAAGAAAGGACTACTTCTCTCATGCACAAAAAGAGTAATTGACAAGTCTGGGCTGATGAGCAATTAATCTATTGCATTCCCTTTCTGTATAATTAAGACAATAACATGCTGTCTTTCTCTAGGCTTAAGGAAGCACTCAAGCCACAAAAAGGATCTCATCACAATGGGGCCAGTATCCTGACAATCCTATAGGCAATAGGAAACCTCTGATTACAGGAGTAACTTTGTTAGAAAATTATTTTGGTGGCTATGTGGAAGATAAATTGGTGAGGGGGAAGTAGATAAGGAAGACCATTTTGGAGGTTATTACAGTAGTCTAGGTATGAGGGTGGTATTGAAACCATCCCATTCCATTTTAGTCTTGATACTTAATTTTCAATCAATGAATTACTCATAGGTATTAGGTCAAATGTCAAAAACCAATCACTCAGTCAATAAGCATCTATTAAACCCTTACTATGTGTTGGAAGTGTGAAAAATGCTACAGATACAAAGACAGACATTCCTTTGAGGAGTTCATGTTCTAATGGGGAAGAAAGCATGCAACTATACACAAGCAAGATACATGGAAGGAAGTTGGACATCCCAAAGGGAAGGCACTAACATTAAAAGTGACCCTGCAGGGCGGCTAGGTAGCCCAGTGAGTAGAGCGTCAGCCCTGGAGTCAGAAGGACCTGAGTTCAGATCTGGCCTCAGACACTTAATGCACACACAAACAAAAACCTAGCCGTGTGACCTTGGGCAAGTTACTTAACCCCAATTGCCCTCCAAAAAGCAAAAAAAAAAAAAAAAAAGTGACCTTGCAGAAGGTTGAACCTTAATTGAGGCTTGATGGAAGCAAGAGAAGAGAACATTCCAGGCATGGGGGATAGCTGGTGAAAATTCCTGAAGTCTGGATATACAATGTCTTATTCAAGGAACAGCAAGGAGGCCAGTGTGACTGCATTGCAGCAAACTATATGTTTGTGGAGTTGAGTATGAGAGAACTGGAAAGGTAGGAAAGGCCCAAGGAAAGAAGGCCTTTAAAAGCAAAATAGAATTTTCTATGATCCTGAAAGTAATAGGGAATCACTGGAATTTAATTAATGGGGGAGAGGGAGGAGGTGACATGGTCAGACCTGAGCTTTGAAAAGATCACTTTAACAGCCGAATGTAGGATGGACTATATGGAGAAGAGAGAAACTTGAGGCAAGGAGACCAACTAGTCCAGGCCTTTAAAGTGAATTTACAGAGTGATATTGCACTAGAATCCTATTCAGAAAGACTGAGAAAACTTGTGGCTTTCTGGGGGTACCCCTAGAGGAGGGAAGGAGAGGTCTTAGCTTTAGCCTTGACCAGATCTCCTTCTATTCCTTACCTTTGGGCAGAGGAGAGCCTTTCAAGGGGTCCAGAGGATGTTGGATTCCTTACTCTCCCTGTAGGTAGTCCCAAATTAGTTGATGGCAATGTCTGTATCAGGATGCAAGGACACTTGGACCTCGGACCCAGATTTACCATGCTCATGAGGAACTTCTTGAGTACCACATAAATGAGAGAAAAATCTTCCAGCAGCTAGGAGCTGTGAGATGCCCCTTTGCCACTTGTACTATCTAAATTTGAGCCCACTTTCCCCAGACTCTATGTACCTATGGGAGAGTGTCCACCAGACTTTTTGTAGGAATGTTTTGTACCAACTTTTCTTACTGTACCACCTTGGTAAATACCCCTTTTCTAAAAGCTATTTAAGGCTAGATGACTTAATGTTTCTTGGGGGGAAACACACTGGTGAGGGCTCAAACTGTTGGCACCAGAGAATCACCCTTGATCCTTTAGAACCCTGATGGGTGGATGTAGCCAATATCTGGGGACCCATCTTATTGACTGGAGTGGGAGCTAGGATAAGGATGCCTCAGAGTTTACATAGGCTACATAGGAAAAGACCTTTAGCAGATATTTATATAGCTTAGAGTTCTCCATCACTATCACCCTGTGCTTCCACCTCAGCTTTGTGATTTCCTTTTAGACTTCAGCCTCTGCTTTCTCCTTTTGACCGGTCAGTCTGTAGTATAGAATCACCACAATGTTCTATTTCTCCATCTACTGGATCCTTGGTATATCCTCACCAAAATGTTCTTCATCAAGTTTCCTTCCTCTGGTGTGTCTAGTAAATATTCTTGATATACAATGTCATACAACATGACAGATTCTTACTAATCTATTCTTTCTGAATAAGTAAATTACTGTTTCCTTCCCTCTGATATGGGAAGTTTTTGGCAGAAGGAAAAGGGGATATTTAATGGCTTTCTAACAAGAAGGTCCTCCTTTTATTTTTATTTTTTGCTTTTTGGAGGGCAATTGGGGTTGACTTGCCCAAGGTCACACAGCTAGTTTTGTGTGTGTGTGTGTGTGTGTGTGTGTGTGTGTGTGTGTGTGTGTGTGCTAAGTGTCTGAGGCTGGATTTGAACTCAGGTACTCCTGACTCCAGGGGCCGGTGCTCTATTCACTGTGCCACCTAGCCGCCCCAGGAGGGTCCTCTTGAGCCTTGAAGGTTTGAGACAGTGGGTGGCCTAGTAGATAGGGTGCTAGACCTAGAGTCAAAAAATCTAGAGTCAAGTCCAGCCTCAGACACTTACTAGCTGTGTGAATTTAGGCAAGTCACTTAAACTCTGTTTGTCTCAGTTTCCTCAACTGCAAAAAGGGGATAATATAGCACCTTACCTCTCATGGTTGTTGAAAGGATCAAATGAAAAAATATTTGTAAACAGTACTTAGCATATAGTAAGCACTATATAAATGTTAGCCATTATTATGAAAATATAAACTAAATAAACCATTTTCAAAAGGAGAAATTATTAATGAGCTGCCCCATGAAAAGGCACAAAGACTAGATAGTTTATTCCCTTTCCCTTAAAGGCACCGTGTGTAGTAGATGGAAGAGAGGAGGCCTACTTCTGCCATTCAATAGTCATGAAAGCCTGGATGAGTCATGAAGTGTCCTCATCGGTATGTAGGGAAACCATTAAGATTTGGGCTACAATGCAAACAATGCTGATGGAAGATGTGCATTAAAAAGGCAAGAACGGAACTCTGCCAACTTTACTTAACTTCAAGTGCATCCCAATCAAGGAGAATCTTGGGAACAAGGCTCACCTTCCTGCATCGATCTTTGTCACCATAGCTCCTATGCATTTGGCAGGATAGAGGTCCTGAAGTTATGTTTTGGGAACACGGCATCTAACAGAAGTTGCAAGAAATTTCCTAAACCTGAATCAGATAGTTGTCTGGGTCCATGGACTTTGGATCAGCACCAGGCAAAGTCTGTTAAAAGAATAGATTACGTCTTAGCCTGGGACATTATGCTGACTTGTGCTGGTTGCCATAGCTCAGTGAGCCGTGGCAGATCATAGCTGCAGCTATCAACTAAGAGAGCTCAAGGCTCTCTTGGGGATGGTGGGGTAGGGGTGGGGGTAGGGGGATTAGGGAGGCTTTCTAGCCACAATGCACTTTAGTAGGTGGAAGCAAAGAATTCTAGCTAGCATTTCTATGTAGTGCTTTAGGGTTTGCAAAGCATTTTATAGGTACTATTTCATTTGATCTAAAAGATGTCCCTGAAGAGCTAAATCCCAGCAGAAGGTAGGAAAAAAACAGCTCAGTGACCATTCACCAGCAGAAATAACATGATACCCAGCAAAGAAAATGCAACATCACCAGAGGACATCTGCAGCTCTGCAGTGTTAGAAGTACAAATTACCCCGGTCACACACACTGTGTACTTCCCAAGTGTACTCTGGCCATATTGGCTCCTGGCACGTGGCCACTTGGGATCCAGGCATGTGCCCTTTTGTCCATGATCCCCAGACACCCAGGTTCCCTACATATGTGTCCCTGAGCATATGAATTTTTCACATGATCATCCATCCCCATTAAATTGGCTATGTCTGGTAAGCCGGGGGGAGTAGGTCCCATGTGTACAAGAGGCAATCTTTTCTCATCATCTTATTTGCTGTACAGTCAAAATGTCTTGGGCTTTAAGCAAATGTGTCCTCTGGATGGCAGAAGTGAATGCAAATACAAAACCTCTAGCTAACAAAGGATGGATTTAAGTGGGTGCTAACCCCAGAGTGCTTCAAACCGGGATAGCTGCTGTCCTGACTCCTGTGAGGGGTTCCCTGGTGCTCTATCTGGAATGGATCTGCCCTGCTTGCTTCACAGTGTGGTTCTTTGGATCAAATGAAATAACGAATGTGAGTGCTTTGTAAATTGTAAAGCAGTAGGCCAATGGAAGGATTATTATTACTACTCATCCAACTTCAACTTTAGCCAAGCTTATCCGAATACAAACCATCTGGTTTCCCCTTCTGCACTACAGCAAAATGCCATCTCCCTCCCTAGGATGTCCATCCATTCCTGTCACTTTTTTCAAGATTTACTCAGGGGTGTGCTGGTAGATGGTTAACAACCTGCTTTCTGAAAATGGCAAGACACACCTTTCTCTTCATCAACTTTCTAACATCTAGGCAGTCAACAAAGCAATAAATCAAACCCTGATTTGTAGTTTGCCAATTTCCAGGGTGTGAGTGTTCACACTGAAAATTTAACAGTCATTTCTCAGGAGCAGATACAAACCAGGAACAGCATAACCTTGGATTTACTCCCACTTCCAATTCATCCTTCATATCATAGATAACTGAAGGGAGACTGAGGCTTTTTGATAACCAAAACACAGCACCAATGCAATCAGGCTTCTCCACTGACAAATAAGCATAATAAAATTATGAATTCAGACTAGGTGGGTGGAAAACACTGATGACCTCCTTTGGTTATCTTTTGTCCAGGATCAAATTCATTGGCAGTTAAGCCAGAGAGGATCTTGGGGGTTGTTACATAAAAAGGGCTAAACAAAAGTTAGGTAGTTATCTATAACAGAAGGTTTCAATCTCTAGCCCAGGAGGGGGCTGAAAAGGAAAGGCCTAATCTTAGCCTGGGGGCACTCTGCCTAGCTTTTGTTATCTGGGTTTGGTGGATAAGACTAAACACATGTTATGCCTTCTCCTGGAAAAGGCCTGAGTAGTCAGTAGGCTTTATTAGACTAAGGCCTGGTTGGCCACACACACACACACACACACACACACACACACAACTTATATCTGTGTGTGTACACACACACACACACACATACACTTACACACAGCTAGGTGGTGCAATGGATACAGGGCTAGGCCTGGAGTCAGGAAGACTCATCTTCCTGAGTTCCAATCTGGCTTCAGACTAGCTGTGTGACCTTGGGCAAGTCACTTAACCCTGTTTGCCTCAGTTTCCTCTTCTGTAAAATGAACTGGAGAAGGAAATGACAAACCACTGCAGTATCATTGCCAAGAAAATTCCAAATGGGGTCATGAAGAGTTGGAAATGACTGAACAACAAAATATATGTATATGCACACACATATGACACATATATATGTGTGTATGGTATGTATATATAGATACATAACATATATATATACACATATTTGTGTGTGCGTGTGTGTGTGTGTGTGTGTGTGTGTGTGTGCCCTAGATTTATGGAGGGAATGTTCTATCTTAAATCTTCTTTCTATGCTATTACTTTGGACTAATTATGTCTCCCCAAAATGAACGCATTGGTTAGTCCTCATTAGCTAATGCTTTAAGTGACTATAGGCCCATTTGACATCTTAACTCTGGGTAGCTCTTCTAGGGCTCCACATGTGAGTGGAGGGTGCCCTAGATACTCCATGATGATAGGATCATAGTTTAGAGCAGCCAGAGGCCATCTATTCCAAATCCCTCATTTTATAGACAAGGAAATTGAGGATTAGAAAATTTATCCCAGATCACAAAGGAGGGTGTGGACAGGGCAGAATTGGGATTTAAACCCGGGTCCTCCAGACTTCAGGGCCAACCCTTCATCCACTACATATATTATTCTATCTCACTCAAAAGCCTCCATCTTCCATAGCCTCTTTCTAGTAATAGCTCCTGGGTTTCAAGTAGAAATCCTTTCACCCTTCCCCTGCACCAGTTACCCTCTTTTGTCCACTCAACTCTCTCCCAAACCCGTCTCCCTACCAGATTCACTCACCCAACAGTGTCAGTTCAGAGAGGGAGGTTGGGACTGTGGGGCTCTGTACAAACAGGAGACCCTCTGGGATTTTTCAGTGAAAAGACAAGAGAAGACACCATCATTTTATGCAAGGAATCCTGGGGCTTTTTGAGGGGCTTTATTAAAGGGATATTTTTACCTTTAGGGAACTAGCCTAGGGCTGCGCATGCTAGATGTTCAGCCAGGATATATGCATTTTGACTGATAAAGTTTCTCAGCTAAGATAATTAAAATGTGAATCACAGCTGAGTCACTAGAGAGAGAAAATGGTCAATGAACAGCTCCCATTTCCTCCCTCCTTTCTTAGTTCTTACCGATGAGTCAGCAAAAGTCACAATCCAACTATGGGAGGGGAAGGGAGGAAGGGCTTGGGAGAACAGGAGGAATGAATAGAAATGGCTTTACTCCTTTAATATCACTAGAAACTGCTCCCCCTAATTCCACAAATCTTACTTATGTACTTGTCCAGGAACCAATAAGCCAAGTACTCCAATGCTCTCCTTATATAGAGCTAAATCTAGAAAACTGCCTTTAAGAAGCATTTTCTTTCTCCCTGCTCCATGACTGCAAACAATACACACCTGAAACAGCTGCAAAATTCTGCCCTTTCCTTTCTACCCCTCCTCAATTCCACAAGCTTTAGTGGGAGCTCAGAGAGAGCTGCCAGCCCTGGCCTTCTCTAGAAGAGGAATGCAGAAGAGGAATAAGAAACAACAATTTGCCTTAATCCCTTCAGGTAGTACTTTCCTCCCAACGACCCAGAGAGGCAGGTTAGGCAAATAGAATAATCCCCATTTTATAGCTGAAGAAACAAGAGGGTGAGGGAGGGAAAGTGACTTGTCCAGGGTTGGCAGATAATAATTGTCAGGTTCTAGAATCAAACTAATCTCCTGATTTCCAGGCCACTCTTATCTCAACTGAACCATAATTCTACAGAACCTCTGCTAGATCTGGACAACAAAGGGGACAGATGGGAAAAGAAAATAAGTGACCCAGGATTCCCCAAATGATGCTGCTAGGGAAGGCTCTTGTGGATAACAGTGAATTTCTAATGGGAATAGTGTGAATGTCCATAGAATTTCATTTCCCACAATGCTTGGAGCTGAGAGGCCATTTTTCATTGAAGAAATTCTCTGCACTACATCTCCCAGAAGGTTGTATGTATATGTTGTTGTTTGGTCGTGTCGGACTCTTCCTGATCCCACAGACCATAGTATGCCAAAAATGTCCATGGGATTTTCTTGGCAGAGATACTGGAGTGGTTTGCTACTTCCTTCTCCAGTTCATTTGACAGATCAGGAAACTGAGGCAAAGAGGGTTAAGTGACTTGCCGAGGGCCACAAAGCTAGTAAGTATCTGAGGCCATATTTGAACTTGGGCCTTCCTGACTCTGTATCCATTGGGCTACCTATGTGCCTCCTACATGAGGTTGTAGCATCAGGTGACTTCACTAGAAAAGGACTTATATATGTTCCACAAGGAGTGTGTGTGTGTGTGTGTGTGTGTGTGTGTGTGTGTGTGAGTGTGTGTGTGTGTATTGCCATGAATGAGAAACTTTAATAAGAGATATGAATGTGTGGCCATAGGAGGGGAGAGAGATGTGAGTAGATCCGGGAAAGGTAAGATCTGTGGTAGGTGGCCAGACCATGAAAATTTCCAAGCTCCATTAGGACCTCTAGGAAAGAAACTCCAAGTGGCAGGTAATATTATGTCCTAACCTTTTACCCCTGTGATTTTGGAAGTGACTGTGTCCTCCTCCACCCCTAAACTAGAGAAATAGAGGGATGAAGATAAAATGAGAAAATTGTCCCACTGAAGGTAGAGAGCTTGCACCCCTTTCCTCCGTGTATGAGTGCAGAGAATGGTTTGCAATTTGATTCTCTTGCTTGTAATTTTTTAATGAAATGCTTTTTGCTATTAGACTTACATGTCTCTGGTGTGGTCTAGCAATAGAGGACGTAGATTGGGTTTGGGCTGTGAGTCACATAAATGATGACTGCCAAACAGCCACACTGAACCTGGAAACAGCAAAGGCATGCTACAATCCTAGGGAATTACTAGAGATTAGAGAGAAGCCAGGAATTCCTGCTTCATTTACTGGACCATCCATCCCCTGCACTGAATTAGAAGGATCTCAACACAGTGTGAATGAGCTGCTTCCCACTGGAGGCTCTGAATCCCAGCCTTTTAAGCCTAGGCCAGATCCTATAGTGGGGTGGGGGAAGATGCGGTCACGACTTACTGCTTCTTTGGATCTGGGAGGAGAAGGGAGACAGCTATTTAAGGTCTGTCATTGTCCATTCCATAGCATTCTTTTTTCTATAGCACAGAATATAGTGAATCAGGGTTACTCACAGTAACACCCTGGAGTCATTTGTTGTACCCATAGCAATTTGGAGAACAGCATCATAAATTCACAGAATCTCAAGAGTTGAAGAAAGGCACCTTGAATACTAACTAACACAATCCCTACCTGAACAGGAATTTCTTCTACTTCATTCTATTACTGAGCCTCCACTTTGGATATAGCAATGGGGAGCCCACTAATTCCCAAGGAAGTACCTTCACTCTTGGACAAATCCAAAAGAGTTTTGTTGTTGTTTTGTTTTAATATTAAGACAGCTGGAGTTCAAAGATCAGGATAGTATCACAATGAGTTATTTTTCAGTATAACTGAAAAAGCCCCAGGGTCAAAGGTAAGATTCCCTAGACCTGATCAAACAGAAGGAACCGGTGCCCTGTGAAACTGACCATAAGTCAATGAAGGTGTAAATTCCTGGTTACATCCTGAGACATTTTATAAAACTTTCTAAGTCTTCACTGATGATGCTGGAAGATCTCCAGAAGAGGGAGTCTGAGGCAATACATCCCAGTACTAGGTTGCAGCTTGGGGCAGTCACTCCCAACACTTGCCCCACTCCCAGAAAGGAATAAAATGATGAAAATTCAGTGAGCTCCAGGTGGGCTTGGCTGCTCATGCAGGGACTTCCAGACTCTTCTCTGTCCTTCAGTCTCCATTTCAGTTCTCTAGTGAAGTTATCTGCCCTTTGTGTTTTTTTTTTTATGGGGAAACTCATTAACAGACTTTCATTTCTCCTTTTGAATTTGGTTCATTTTGGTTATATATTTCCTAATAATAATAGCTAACATTTCCACAGCTCTTACTATGTATAAGACACTGTGCCAAGAGCTTTACAATTACTATCCCATTTGATCCTTACCACGACGACCCTCGGAAGTAGCTGCTGTTTTTATCCCTGTTTTACAGATGAGGAAAGGACACCCAGCTAGTAAGTGTCTGAGGCCAGGCTTTTTTCCTCACTCTAGACCCAGCACTCGATACTGCATCAACTCACTGCCCCTATTTAGTTAATCCAGGCATTTAATATTTCTGTAAACATTCATCCATTTCTTTTACAATCTCGGTTTTGATGGCGTATAGTTGCACATATGTGTCTGTAAACATTCATTCATTTCTTTTACAATCGCAGTTTTGGTGGCACATAATTTTACATAATAGCCTCTGATAATTTTCTTTCCTCTTTTTGCATTCACTGTGAGAGCTCCCTTTTCTCATTTCTGATTTTTCTCTTTAATTGGCTAATGGTTTTACAAACATTTGGTTAGACACACCCTTCTCTACAGTCCGTCCTCATCTTACCCACCCTTCCAGACCTAGCTTCCATCTCATCCCCTCCACGAAGGCCTCCTGTCTTACCTATCCTACTCAGTCTAAATAAGACTATACGCAAGCTTTGATTTCTCTGGGATCCCATTTCCTCATCAGCAGAATAGGGATCATAGGGGTCATCCATAAAACAGGGATTGCCCCACCTGCCTCATTGGACTATTATTTCTGGCTCCCTTCAATACCTCCTCCAGGTGGCATTTCCAGGTCCCCTTCCATTTACTCAGTATTATCTAGTATGTACTGTATTATACTTGTATATACATATGATGTCTCCCCCATTGGAATATAAACTCCTTGCGGGCAGGGATTTTTTTTTCTTTTTCTTTTGTTTTTGTATCCTGCACACTTGGCTCAGTGCTTGGCACATAGGCACACAGGCACTTAAATGCTTGTTGATTGATTAAATATTGGACCATTATAGAAATGTTATTATTTTGCCCAGGGTGACCACTCTGCAGTCCAGAGAGAACCCAAGCCCCTCATTTTGGGGCAATACCACACTAAACTACTCTTCTTTCTCTCCTCTCCTCCCCCAAGTCCCACCCCATCCCAACTTTCTCTACCTTTTACATCCTTCCTTCCCAGCATCCCACCAGTCAGCACTGCTCAGTCACACACACCACATCACTCCTTCCCTTTCACTTGCTCTCCCAATGCAGAGTCAGCTACAGAGGCCCAGATTCAGAAATCTAGACTGAAGTGCTCTTGTTTAGATGGCTGGGATTACTACTGTCCTCCAACCTGGTAATGTCCTTCATTCACAGGGATGCAAGTAGGAAGAGGAGATGCCACAGGAGCCTCCCGGCATCAGGCAGATACAGACCCATCGATCACTCAAATTTGTAGCATTTATCTTTCTTCGACCCCATCAGAGGAGCCCTAGGAGATAAGCTGAGGATACGGGATTCTCTTCTCTCCTGGACAGAATGGGGGTACACAGATCTACTGCCTTGTCCAAGGTGGTGCTGTGAAACTAAAATCACAGCACTCAGAACTGAAAAAGGACCTTTGAGATAATTTAATAAAACTCCTTCATTTTATGTGAGAAGAAACTCAGTCCCAGAGAGCCCAGGTGACTTGCCTAAAGTCACAAAATAACAGCAGATCTGGGATTTGAATGCAGGTCCTCTGACCTCTCCAGGTGAGAGGGGGACCCAGGGGAACTCAGGAAGCCAGCTTCCTCACTGATAATACCATTCTAAAGTAAGGCCACTGACTACACTCACCAAAGTAAGGAACAGGGAACAAAACAATGATGAACCACAGCAAGTCTAAACACTGACTTAGTATAAATCATTCCTAAATATTCCCCAAACAAGTACTGTGATAATACACCCCATGGGGTATTCAGATATCTCTAGAAATGTGCCAATATTTTTTAAAAAATCTAAATATAAGTTATAAGGGGCTAGGGTTCATCTCATGAAATCAGACCAATGATAGGATATTACAGCTCTGCAGAGATCGGGTGTCACAGCTCTACCAAAGGGTCTGGAGGGGAGGTGGGCAGATGGCCAGTGGGCAGATCACTCTCATGAGCAAGCTCCATCAGTCACGCCACCTGGGGACAGGTACGTAGAAGACAAATACAGAAAAGCTGAAAGATGCCTCCCACTGGCTCTTGCTATTTTTAATAACAAGACTAGCAATGCAGCTACCTAGGCCATTTGATGGCTTTAAATAATATTGTCAGGTGTGTATTTATAGGAACTCTAATGTGAACAAACCTTCTCCTGAGAAAGCTGTAAGTGAGAAGTAGCCTAAACCACCCTGCAAAAGGAAGGGAAATGGCAGACCCAGAAAAGGAGGGCAGACTTAAGGCAGCTAGGAAACTGGAACATGTCTTTGTGGACCGCCAAGCCTCTTCTGGGGAGCCTGGGCCTGCTTCGTTCTTTCCAGCATCTTTCCTTACAATCTGAAAAGATCCTTACACACTTTGCAGACATGCACAGAAAATACTTAAAGCTTCCAATGTGTTTTTAGCTCCAGAGTTCTTTCCAGGCACAAAGTAACTAATACCCAGGGATTGTTCAGTTGTTACTGAGAGACAGCCAGCCTTGAGCTGCAAGGCCCAGTATAGGAGAGAAGTCTGTTTCCAGGCTCATTCTCCTCATCAGCCCTTTTGTACCTTTGGTTTGTACCAGGCTGATGATCTGCCTTGCTCTCTTATACCCATCTTGGTCCTGTCTTCTATTCTTTATATTAAATCCAATACTGTATCCTCCTTCCTGACTGCCAACCACTTCCCTTCCCCTCCCCCATCCCCATACATTCACCTCCCTGCCTGCCTCCCTCCCTTCCTCCATGAAGCCCATTTATATAAGTTGTAATAGGGAAGAGAAAGACAGAATGATGGTCTGGCTCCCACAGTACTAGTGACAGCCTCCATCCAACCTCAGCCCAGCCTTGAGCTACAAATCAGGCTTCCAAATGTTGCTGAAGAGGATGAAGAGAGGCTGTAATTAGCAATACCAGGGCAAGCACAAAAAGTATACTCAAATTTACTTTTTAAGAAAAATCCAGTTGTGGAGAGACTCAGACCTTGGAACACAAAAGCCCTATGAATGGGGGTGGACAAACCCCCGTCCCTGAAAGGACAGTGGGTGCCCCAAGGACTGGTACTTCAGGACTCTGAGAAGCCACTCTTGGAAAGAGTGATGCTAGGGGCAGGAGCAGGGACAGGGCAGATGCTGGGGGCCATCTGGTAGCTTCCTATTTTAACTGTTTCTACCCGTGTGCTAAGCTCAATTGTTTCTGCCTATTGAAGGAGTAAAAGTGGAGACAACACCCTAAGAGTATTTCCTTAATAGAGCCCTTTGAGTGAGCTAGGGTTTTATCAGAATGCCAGAATGTTGTAGGGGGCACAGGCCAGCTACCTCCTCATTTCCCATCAGGCCATCCCTGGACTTCATTGTTGTCTCCAGAAACTCATCACAGCTTCCTCAGCACTCCCTATTCCTGTGCTCCCCTCCCTCTCTCTGATTAGAGAGGTGATGGAGGGTGAGACATCAGAGATCTCCTTCCAGATCCCATTTAGAGAGGGCCCCCAGGGCAGCCACCTCATCCTTTCCCACTCAGGAATGCTTCCTGGGCTGGGTAACCCCTTCACTCTAACTTCCAACGTCTTATGCACCATCTTTCTCCATTAGAGTATGAGCTCCTTAAAGACTTCTGTCTTTTGCCATTCTTTCCATCCTCAGCACTTTGCTAGGAATTACACACAGTAGGCATTTGATAAATGTTTATTGCCTGACTGACTCAGTGTTGCCCCAGTGGAAACCTTGTGAGCCACTTCTTCCCAAGAGGAAGCTTATGAAGAATTGTGATTGATTATCTGTTTCTAGCCTTCTGTGAATTCTCTGTGTCTTTTGCATTTTCTGTGTGAAATAAAGGCTGTCTTCTATGAAGTATGCATTTGTTACCCTGATTGCTAAGTTCCCTTCTTACCAATACTAGGATAAATCTAGACACACATTTAGAGTGGGAGTATAATAAGGCAAAGAGAATATAATTCTATTGGGATGGCTCCCTTGTTTGGAACCAGTCTGTGTGAAACCAAAGCCTAGGAGGGTCTTGGGTCCTGGGTTAAATCTTTGATTATATGAACATAATGAGTGCCCTCAGGAAATACTGGATATCAGTTGATATGAGTAATTACACGGTGCTTAGCATATAATAAGTCCTATTTTAGCTACTATTATTGTTTTAGGGAACCCATAGTTGTCCCAAGAAATTCCTTCACCTGCCATTGAATTCTGCAGGTAATTTCAAAAGCTAGCTTACCTTTGGTGGGCCCCAAACACTAATTTGCTGCCTCAACGTTCTCAATACTTGCTCTGTGACAACACATAGCAAGGGATTTCTGGCTACTTCAAAAGGCATCAAAAATTTTCAAAATAATATTTTTAAGTGTGTGTGGGGGGTGTGCAGCGCTGGGTTAATGTTATGAAATCGTGCATTTTGGCTCCCCAAAGGATAGAAATCATAACTCTGTGGAAAAGTATGGTGGGGCAAAGGGTAGATGGTTAGTGAGTTCAAAACATAGGACCCTGGAAATCAAAGGCTTTATTTATGATTTTTACATGTTCCTTTTTAACAGACTGCATTTGAGGTCATAAATTGTGAAGAGCTCTTCCCAGTGCATTGAGATTCATGGATAAAAATGTCCTGTGATGTGGAACTGGCTAACCCCATTGCCAGGAAGCCTCCAAAAGGAGATCCTGACGTTAGGCATGCCAGGCCACAGCTATTCTAGGATATACTCGATCTGATATGAGTGTTCCATCAAGGTGCCAGGAGTTGGTGAGGGCTGCTCAGGGAGGGAGGGAGGGACAGAAAGCCAATGACAGGGGGATGGCTTCTGAGGCCTACTTTACAAGCTGCGCATGAGTGCAGAGTTGTAGGATGAGGGGTGAGGAATAGGGTGGGAGGCAATGGGGAAGGGAGGAGGAAGATCGTGAGGTTTATTACAATATATTTTTATAACTCAAGAGTTGAAAATAGACATGCCGACGCTATTCCATCTCGATGACATATCGTGCCAGTGGGTGCCTTTCCATTCACCACATCTCCATGGCAACAGGCCATTTCTCATTCACACCATCTCCACGGTTACCTTCCTTGGCTCATTCATAACTGTTGCCATGGCAACTGGCTCATTGATACAATCTTTGCTCTTTAGAAACTAGGGTTCCTGGATGAATCAATAGGGTGGGGAGGCCAAGGGTGAGGGCTAATGGCTTGGAATCCAGGAAGAGAGAAAAGATGGTGAGGGAAGACTCTTAAAAGTATTAAAGGCCACTGTCTGCTTAGCCTACCAGTGTGGAAAATTTTTCAGCCTTGTCAAGACTATACCTGCATATGATGTAGTTATAATAGAAAAATGTGCCTATGCTAGTGTCAGTGCGTGAGAATAACCCAAGGTAGAGGGAATTGTGCTCAGTCTGTGATACACACTAGCATATAACTCCCCTCAGCATCCTTGATTTAATTCCCCTGACTCGGCTTCAAACAGACGCTGGGGTGAATATGGTGAGGAAAGAATGAAATATCTAAGCACAGGTCTCTGATATTAGCACAAAACTCTCAACCCCATTCAGCTTCAGATATCAACACATTCTTCTCTCTCTCTCTACTACTTCAAATCTAAAAGTGTGGAGCCCCAAATCTTCTCGTCTAAGACTTAGATGAGTTGAATGATATTTAAACTAAAGTGGGTTGGAATGGAGGAGAGAAACATTTCTATTACTTTTCTCTTTTTTAAAGTTCTCATTTTGTTAAATATTTCTGTTTCTATCACTTTTCTTAGAACTACAAAGGTCTCTATAACTTCATATGTACCTAAATATAGCAACTCCCAGATGATAAAACCCTGTGCTGCTGATTTGGAAGCACAACACTGGCTCAAGCCCAGCCTCATCTTCCATTCCCTAGCCCCATTTGCTTCCATCCCCACCCTTGTAATCTACCTGCTGACACATAGCTATGCCTCTGCTGAAGCTCTAATTCCTTTGCTTATGGTCAGACTGGGCAAATAACAGGAGGTGAGAGCCAGAAGGGACCTTCGTTTTATAGAGGAGTAGATAGATGAAGTGATTTACCTAAAACCACAAAGGTATTTAGCAGCAGAAACAGGTTTTGAAGCCCCACCCTAAAGCATTGCCTGGCTGTAGGAGGAAGGAGGCTACCATTTGTCCAGGTCAGAAAGAAGCTCAAAGCTCTGAGGTATCTGGCGCTGACCCAGGCTGCCAATCTGTCAGCTCTCATCCAGGGCTAGAGGGAAACGTGTCACATTAACTATCCACAGACCCATTCAGTCACTTTCCAGTGTCCTGTCCCTCAGGGCACCTTACACATCACTGGGCAGGAGCAAGCAAGAGACAGAGCTGCTGTCACTCTCTCTGGAGTTTCTGGGTGTAGGAAGCAATGGAGACAGCAGGAGCTTCTAAGGACATTGAGAAATGGGACAGGTACCAGCAAATGGAAAAGAGTCAAGTGAAGCCCATTTTGTGTTCGGTGGGTGAATCTCCCCTCAAAGGCCCTGGGCTGGGTTCTCGGCTGCTGCTCTCGCTTCATTTAGCCCTGACATGCTGCCTTGTCCTGGACGTAAATGCATCACTCTCCAGGGATATTCCAGCTGGCTGGCTTTTCAGAAACTCAGAATTTAAAAGGGAGCAGAAACTGTCCTGGACCCCAGCAGAAATCAGTCTCGTGAAGCCTCAGGACCCCTTCTCAGAAGAATGTTTTCAAATGCATACAATAAAATGCTTATACATATTTATTTTTAAAAACCAAGCTCATGGACCCCAGGTTTAGAACTCCTCTTGCCTTAGAGATGGTCACATGCAAGTTCCTCTTTTTATACACTGAGACCAAGATTTGGGGACATGAAGTGACTTGGCCAGTGAATGACAGAGAGAACCAGGAGCTAGAACTCAGGTCTCCAATGCTCTTTTTCACTACCACTACATTGCCTCCCCCAACGCTATTCTAATCCAATTAAACCAATCCAAAAGCTTTCAGGTAATACCTTAGTTTAGAAAGTCTACACAGCCACACGTATGTCCTGCTCTCTGTCACCTAGAGTGCGTTTGTGGACACAGTTGTCTAGAAATTGTCTTTTCTTTTCAGTACCTAGGACAGAGTCACCCCCTTCCCCCATCCCCTGTGTAACTCTAAGGGGCACTATGGTACTATCATCAGGAGACCCAGACCTTAAGGTCTGCAAAGCGCATTAAGAATATCATCTCATTTGATCATCACAACAATAATAGCAAGTAGGTGTTATTATAATCGACATTTTACAGGTAAGGAAATGGACACAGAGATCAGGTGACTTGCCCAGGGTCACAAAGCAAGTAAACATCTGAGGCTGGATTTGAATTCAGGTCTTCCTGACTCCTAGTCCAGTGTTCTGTCCACTGTACCACCTGGTTGCCTATAGGATAGTGGAAAGAGTACTGATATGGAAGTCATAAGAACTGGTCTCAAATCTTGCTATTTGGTCAAGTCATTTAACTTTTCTGGGCCTTGGTTTCCTGTTCTATAAAATGGTTGGTGGGGAGGAGGAGGGAGAGAGAGAGGGAATGGACTAAATGATATCTAAGATATCTTTGGCTTCCAAATCCTATGATCAAGCAGGCAATTATTCACGAAGAGCTTATTTGGTGCCAGGCCCTGTGCTAGGTGGTAGGAATGCAAATTCTCATGATCTCTCCCCGTTACACTGGGTCTCCTTGGAGATCTAAACCCCATGACTTCAGTAACCTTGCCACAGAACACATACCACAAGTATTTTTGTATACATGATAAAGGGAGAGAGTGGGACAACAGGCAGGGCTTCTTAGTGAAGCTCCCAAACATTTTCTCTCGCTCCCCTTTAAGCACCTAACAATCATAAAACATGGGCAGAAGGTGGTGCGATGGATAGAGAGTTGGGCCTGAAGTCAAGAAGACTCATTTTCCTGAGTTCAAATCTGGCCTCAGATGCTTACTGGCTATGTGGCCCTGGGCAAGTCACTTAACCCTGTTTAACAGTTCCTCAACTGTCAGAAGAGCTGGGGAAGGAAATGGCAGACCACTCTCTGCCAAGGAAACCCCAAATGGGGTCATGAAGAGTCAGATACAACTGAATCATGACCGAACAACAACAACAACAAAGTCATAGGATATATCCAATTTCTAGCTTCTTCCCACAAATGGGTAAACAAGCCTGGAGAGAAGACCTGAAAATCTTTTCCAGCAATTGGGGTTAAGTAACTCGCCCAAGGTTACAGTTTTTTGTGTGGGTGTTAAGTATCTGAGGCCGGAATTGATGGGGACGGTCCTCCTGACTCTGAGGCCAGTGCTCTTACTCACTGTGCCACCTAGCTGCCCCAGACCTAGATCTTTTTTTTATCTATCTATCTATTTATTTATTTATTTATTTATTTATTTATTTATTTATTTATTTATTTATTTATTTATTCATTCATTCATTCATTCATTCATTTATTTATTTTGCTTTTTGGAGGGGGAAGGCAGGGCAATTGGGGTTAAGTGACTTACCCAAGGTCACACAGCTAGTTAAGTGTTAAGTGTCTGAGGCTGGATTTGAACTCAGCTCCTCTTGACTCAAGATCCCATGCCCTATTCACCTCACCACCTAGCCTTCCCATGGACCTAGATCTCAGAGGCTATCAATAGGTACTTGTTTTCTGCCTTGTTAGGAGGTAAGCTTCTTGAGGGTAGGGATTGTTTCACTCTTTGTATTTATATTACATTCCCTAGAAGAGGGCCTGGCCCATAGCAAACAATTAATCAACCTTCAATTAATTAATTCACTGTGAATCTGGAGATATCCCACATCTGCTGATCTGCTCCTGATTCAGCCTCAGACTAGCCATGTGACCATGATCAAATCACATAATCTCCCAGGGCCTATTTCCTCTTCTGTAAAATGAGGGTGTGAGGGAGGAGATGTCCCCAGGTAGGCATTGTTCAGGTGTTAAGGCAGTGAGTTGTGAGGTGACCAAAGATGTCAGATTACCTTTGGGACAGCAGGGACCTCATAGAGAGGAAGGCTTTTCACAGAATCACAAAACCAGAGTTGAAAGAGAGCCCAGAGGCCATTTATTACAACTCATACCCAAATAAATTCCAGGAACTCCCTCTACAACCCTCTACCACAGTCGATATCTCATCAGCCTCCCTCCCTCCCAGTCTGAATTCCCCTCTCCCCTTCCCAGTCTAGATTCACTGCTCAATACCTCTTGGGTTGGCCCATTCCACTTTGAGGAAGCTCTAATGGTTCTGAAGGGTTTTTTTCCTTACCACAAGCCTCGATAGGCCTATTTACAATTTTCTACCTAGTTCTGTCCTCTGGGCCAAGGTAGACAAATGCAATCACTCCTTCCCTGGCGACTCCTCCAAATTCTTGATGACAGCTGCCTTGTCTCCCCTAAGCCTTCTCTTCTCCTCTCCAGGCTAAATGTCAATGTCCCCAGTTCTTTCAACTGATCCTTATGTGGCACGATCTCTGGGCCCCTCTCAATTTTGCTCACCTTCTAGCTTGTCAATACTCTTCTCCAAATGTGGCACCCCATTATTCCACCCCATAGAGATGTTTTTTAATTCTGACTCTGTAATTCAACATATACAGTTAGAATAATACAGATTTCACCTGTAAGCATTGTTCCCAGCCTGCTATGGGATTTCCTCACCGAAGGATCAGGAAGAGATGACCTTCAAGGTCCCTTCTAGTGCCAACATTTTATTGCTGCTGTGATTATAAATCTGCACTGCCTAACACCAGCATTGGCTTAAATGGGCCACCTAGTAAAGATGCTAATGTTTTTTCTACTTTTGCCTCTCTCCGAACAAAATTTTATCATTTCTACCTTCACAATCTTTCTCATACCAGTCCCTTTCTCTGCTTATACAGCCACCCCCATTCCCTCTACCCCAGTTCAAGCCATAATCATAAATGAATGAATAACCACTTATTAAGTACCTACTATGTGCCAAGCACTGGGGATAAAAAAAAATAAGCAGTCATAGATTTCAGGCAGCTAACACTTTAATTTAGGCAGACAATACATATTAGAGAGTCCTGCTGCAGGGCAGATGGCAAGGCCCCAAACATATATACATATAAATGTACATATACACACACCTATATATCTATATCTATCTATATCTATACCTATCTATAAATCTATATGTGTATATGTTGTCTCTTCCAAAGGAAGGTAAGTTCCTTGAGGGCAAGGACTGTTTTATTTTTGTCTTTTTTTTTTGTCCATAGAGCTTAGGTCAGTGCCTAGCACTTAGTGGACACTCAACAAATGCTTGTGGATTGATTGTCTCCAATATCATCTGTAGCATTTCCCCTTTACCGACCCAGCATTCCTAGTTATTTCAATGCCTTCTGTCAAAGGCAAATTGACTTACAGAACCCCCACGACATATCTCCTACTATATTTTCTCACGTCCACCTCTCTCTCTTCTGTATTTCTTTACCCTACTTTTTTTCTTCTGCTTTCCTTTTCTTGTGCCCTTGTCAGAATCAGAATTTCAGATTTGGAAGGGACCTCAGAGGTCATTACCTGTACCTGAAAAAAAGAGTCCTCTCTCCATCATACTCAGGAAGTGGTGACACAAATCCTCTTGAAGGCTTCCAATGACAGGCACCCTACTATATTCTGAGAGAGCCAGTCCATTCTACTCTGGGATGCTCCAAGCAACTGGGAATCGTTTTCTGACATCAAGCCTAAAGTTTTCTCTCTGTTTCTTCTACCCACTGTTCTGTATTCTGCCTTCTGCAACCAAATAGAACGAGTCTAATCCTTCTTGCCAGTTAGGTGGTGCAATGGAGAGAATGCTGGGCCTGGAGTCACAAAGACTCCTCTTCATGAATTCAAATCTGGCCTCAGACACTTAATAGCTGTGTGATCCTGGGCATGTCACTTGATCTTATTTGCCTCAGTTTCCTCATCTGTAAAGTAGAGCTGGAGATACCATTCTAGTATCTTTGCCAAGAAAACCCAAAAATGGGGTGACAAATAATCACACACAACTGAACAATAATCCTTTTTGCCACAGGACAGCCCTTCAAATATATGAAAACAGTAATCATTCCTCTCTGCCGATCCCCACTCTACCATTCCCTCTTTTCCGGGCTGAACATTCCCATTCCTCCAAATGATCCCCATGTGACATGAACAGCTTGCTTTCCTCTGGATACTCATAAATATCCTCCCTAAAATGTGGTGCCCAGAACTGAACACAATATTCTAGATGTGTGAATATTCTCCTCTCCTTGAATTCTCCTCCTCTTCTTCCCTATTCACATGGTGCAATGGAGACCATTTGGCACTTGGAGGCAGGAAGAACTTGTACTGAAAACATGACCTATGACAATAACTAGTATGACCATGGTTAATTAACCTCCATCTCAATTTCCTTATCTGTAAAATGGGAATAATAACATCTGTGTAACTTATCTTAATGGGTAGCTGTAAGGATTAAATCAGGTAATATAGATAAGGCACTTTATTATTTTAATCTTCTCTATCACTTTGGTTTTCTCTCATCCCTATCATTTAGCCTTATGCCTTGTACTTTCTCCCTTCCCCCCACCCTACCCCCACACTGTTCTATTCTCTGTCCCTTCTCTCTCTTTCTTCCATACTATTATTCATGCACTACCCAATACACCTTTGAAACATTCCCCCTCCCCCTGAAGTCTTTCTCCCTCTAGCTTCCTCTCTAGCCACTAAAATTAGCTTTTCCTATCATCTTTGTCCCCAGAGCTCCTGTCCTGGTTTCTTTCTGGGCTCACAGCTGCCTGCATTTGTGTCTTAAATACTACATTATGCTTCTTTGCCACAGCTATTGGAAAAAAAAAACAACTAGGGGGCATTTCTGAGATACTGAGGGGTTTTCATATATGTGTATGTATGTGTATCACATATGTATCATATATGTATACATTCCATATGTATCTCCAAATAATCCTAGCTCTGAAAAAAAGAAACGATAAACCCTAAAAAGAACTTATATCCCAATTATTTGTTATTTATAGTTTTAATTCGGTTCTTTAAAGAGCAAGAAAGTGTTCTACTGGTCAAACGCTGCAGAAGAGTGAAATTAAAAAAATAACAACACCAGAGGCAGAAGGAACTTCAGAGACTGCTGTCCAGTCTAACTCCTATCTGACTCCCATTTATAACATATTCAACAAGGAGTCAGTCAGGATTTGCTTACAAAGCAAAGGGAGAACCTATTGTGGCAGCCCACTATGCTGTTGTATAACTCTAATTGTTAGGATTATTTTTCCTTACATAAAGCCCCAATCTTCCTAGTTCTGTCCTCTGAGGCCAAGAGGAACAGGTCCAATCCCTTTTCTACATGACAGGTCTTCAGGCACCTGAAGACTACTATCACGTCCCCTCTCGGAGTCTCTTTTTTTCCTTTCAGGCTAAAGAACCCATGTTCCCTGAACTGGTCATCATAGGGTAGGATCTTGAAACCTTCAACATCCTGGGATAACTTCCTAAAATGTGGTGCTCAGACTTGAATACAATGCTCCCTTGGTCTGATCAGGTACAAGTTGATTTTTTTGAACCTAAGAATAAGATTTTATACCTATCCCTATTTAATTTCAGCTTATTAGATCCATTCAGATGCTTTTGGTTGGCAAGATCTCTTTCATTCCTGACCCCGTCATCTGTCCCAGCTTTGCTCTCAGTTGAAAATCTGATAAGCTTGTCACCCACATCCTTATTCAAATCAATGATAAAAATGGTGAACAGCACCAGCCAGGTACAGATTCTGGGGGGACTACTGAGGACTTCCTGCCATAAACCTTTGAGTCTAACCACTGAACCACTTTTGAATTCATCTTAGTTGGATTATTAGCCTGTCTCCATCTTTTTCACACAGATAGCATGAAATAATTTTATCCAATGCCTACTAAAATTTAGGCAAACTACATCTCTAGCATTTTCCCGACTTACCAGTATAGTAACTGGTAGTAACTCTTAAAAAAAGGTGGGGATGTGTTGTTAATAGTGTGATGACCTGTTCCTGATGCCTTTCTTTTTTCTAGATGTTCATTTGCCATCTCTTGAAATCTACAATTTAGAATTTTTCCAGGAATCAAAGTCAAGCTTCCTGAGCTGTATGTGCCAGACTCTATTTTCTTCTTTCTGAAAAATCTAGTCAGCATTTATTCTTCTCCAGTCCTGCAGCACCTCTAGAATTCTCCATTATTTGATGAAAGACAGAATTCTCCATTATCTTTCAAATATAATTGACAGTAGCTCAGCAATCACATTTGCCAGTTCTTTCATTACCCAGGACTGTAGTTCATCTGGAGCAGGTGACTTGAATTGATCAAGGCAGCCAGATGCTTTCTTATTATTTCCTTCCCTCTCTTGTGTTTCAACTCCCTGTTAGTCATTTTTGTTCTATCATTCCCAGGGCAAAGGTCATCCTCCTTAGCAGAGAAAACAGAAGCAATGTAAGAGCTGAGAAGCTCTGGCTTCTTTCTCTTGTCAGTTATCATTGTCCTATCCAATATCACTTTTAAAACCCCATGTTATCATTAACATTGAAAGTGAGTTGATGCTTTGGGGTCATGGAGAGGCAGACACACTCCTAACATTCAGTGTTGACTTACCAACAAAGTCTCTTATTCCTCTGAAGATTTTTCCTGTGACAATGGTCTCATGATTTGCAATATCTCATGGGAAATAAAAAATTCTACATTGTTCAGTCATGTCTGACTCCCTGTGACTCCATTTGGGGTTTTCTTGGCAGAGATACTGGAGCAGTTTGCCATTTCCTTCTCCAGCTCATTTTATAGATGAGGAAACTGAGGCAAACAGGGTTAAGTGATTTGCCCAGGGTTCCACAGCTAGTAAGTGTCTGAGGCCAGATTTGAACTCAGAAAGATGAGTCTTCCTGACTCCAGGCCCCCCCCCCCCACACCACCCACTGCACCACCTAGCTGACCCATCTACAAATACAGGAGCCTAGCAAAGACATCTAGTTTAATTTAATGCAACAGTCATTGATGGAGCCAACACAACCTGCAAATCCATCTACAATAAGACTATGCCAAAACAGAAGGTTCCATAATGCTCCTCAGCAACTAGAACTACCAGGAAAAGCCAAGGTAAAAATGCTTAGAATCAGGACCCAGATGTTACCTTAGGGACATAGGATCATATGGTTTAGAACAGGAAGAGAAATGAGTTCATCTTACCACTTTCCCTATAATGATTGCTTTGCCCTTGCTGAGTCTTTTTTTGAGATTTGAACAAATCAGCCAGATGGCTAGAAAGTTATATGTAGCACCATGAACCCTTTAGCCACCAAGAGTTCTTCACAGGATACCACCTCCATGGCACTCAACTTCCATATTGCCTTACTAGAAAGTAGAAGCTTGCCTAGGCTGGGCAGGAAATCTCCCAAGTAGGATACTACTGAGTATTTTCCACATCTCTGAGGTCATTCATTGTTTCAGAGGAAAAGCAGTAATATAAGGGTTCTCCATCCTTCAGACTGTCTCCCAATCTCTCTCCTTTCTTGCCCCCCTAAACTCTCAAGAAATAGCTCGATGCTCTAGGATCATAGGATTTTAGAGCTGATCCAGGGGACTAAGGTCATCTGGATCAATCCTCTCATTTTATAAAGTAGGAAAATAAGATCCAGGTTTAATAGGTAGTAAGTAGTAGAACCCTAGACCATGTCTCTGTACTTCAACTTCCAATTGCAACCTGGTAGGAAGAAAAGGTCAGTCAGAGGTGGAGATGGAGATCTGTCACCACCAAGAAACAAAGTGGGTGGGTACCAGATTAAGAATTTCAATGATGGGGCTCCTAGAGCTGTCCTCCTTATCCTCCAGCAACCATAGCTCCCACAAGCCAGACTTGTTGGGATGGCAGAACTGGAAAAGGCAATAAACAAAGGAAAGAGAAACAAGGGCAGAGGAGAAAGAAGAGAGAAAATAGGAATGAAAGTCAAAGGTCTCAAAGAAGCTGTTATATGCCATTTAACAAGACATGGCCCTTGGATTTCTGAAGTCACATTTGTAGCCAACTTTGATCAAGAGAAACTGACATTTCCAAAGAAATATCAAAAGCTTCAGTGAAAAAAAAGTCAGTCTTTATCAAACCCAACACTACTGAGTCAGGGCAGCAGGTGAGCAGTGCTAGGGCTTTCTCTCTCTGTCTCTTTCTCTTCTCTCCATCTCTCTGTCTCTCAGCAGTTATGACACTAATTGGCTCCAAAGTTTTAGAACTTGAATCAAACAGACATGTTTATTCTCAACACTCAAACACTGTCTCTAGGGAGGTTGGGCAATCAAGAGTCTAAAATGGCCCAATACAAGTAGGGATCAGGGGAAGGAGGGAACAAAGTTTATTTAGCACTTACTATGTGAAAGGTCCTGTGCTAAGCACTTTACAAATATCTCATAGGTATTTAATAAATGTAGAATTGAATTGAACCTTCATGATCAGGCATCTTTATGGTCAGATAATTCTGACTTTGGCAAATGTGTGTCTGGACACATGGGCCTGCGTGATTTCTGATTACTTTTCAGTGAATTTGTTGTTGCTCAAGGAAAACAGAATGAAATGCTCTTGTGCAAATGAACAGTTTTTGTTTGTTCAAATACTAAAATTAGGGTATAAAACAAATGAAGAGGAAGAAGAAATCTCTGGTTTTGTTCAGACAATCAGTAAAGATTTATTAAGCACCCACTATGTGCTGGGCATACAAAAAGGGGCCAAAGATTTCTTTCCCTCAAGGAGCTTATAATTTAATGGAGGAGGCCACATGCAAATAAATATATACAAACTTGTTACATACAGGATAAATTGCAAATAATAGGCAGAAGGCACTAGAATTAAGAGGTGCAGCGAAAAGCTTCCTGTAAAAGATAGAATGTTAGTTGGGACTTAAAGGAAGCCAGGGAGGGTAGTAAATAGAGTTGAAGAGGGAGAGCGTTCCAGGTATTGGGCACTGCTAGTGAAAATGTCCACAGCTAAGAAATGGAACACCTTATTTGTGGAACGATCAGGAGGTCAATATCACCGGATCAAAGAGGACATGGTGAGGAGCAAAGTATAAGAAGACTGGAAAGGCAGAAGGGGGCTTGGAATGCCAAGCAAGATATTGTATTTGGTCCTGGAAATGATAGGGAGCTACTGGAATTTATTGGGCAGAGGTAAAGGGGAAGATGACATGTTCAGAAAGAAATATCCAAGATAGATTCCATGATCTCTCACAAGCTTGTTAAAAATTTTCTGACTTAAAACAAAAAACAAAACCCCAAACACCTACTCTTCAGGCAGCACTATTATTAGACTAAACTGGGAAAGATGTTGAATCTACCTTTTGAGAAATGCCTGACTTAGATTTGTGTCAAATTTTAACCGAGATTCCTTCCACTCATCCTCTTTGGGAAGTGTTCAGGTCCCTAGCAGTCAAAATGCTAGAATGGTCATTTGGTATTAGGCTAAATTTACCTTTATTCATTTTAACCATTTACTCCCAATCAATCAACAAATATTTATTGAGTACACGCTATTCGTCCAGTACTACTGGAGATATAGGCACTGGAGATATAAGGACAAGAATGAAATGGTCCCTGTTCCCAAATAGCTGACATTCTATTGGGGACACAACATATAGAAAAAATAGGTTTTATAAATATATATTGCATAAATACATGCATTTATGTTTATCAACATGTTTATATACATCTATGCAATTTAAATAATACAATTTATACAAATGTTTGTATAAATATATATTTGAATAGACAATATATTTTGTAAATACACTTGTATATTTTGTAAAAAGTGAACAAAGTAGTTTCTAGGGAAAGTTCTACTAGCTATGGGAATCAGAAAAGGCTTCATGTAGAAGGTAGTACTTGAATTGAGCATTGAAGGATCCTATGGATCCTAAGAGCTGGAGGTAAGGACGGAGTACGTTCTAGGCATAGGAGATGATTGGCTGAAAGGCAGAGAACTACATGGTCATTGGGGGAATTTGTTTTGCTTGACTAAACATGTTTGTAACAGGAGTTTTGTTTTTCTTTTTTCTCAGTGGGGCAAGGAGAGGTGGTAGGAAAGAGAGAAAGTAGATTTTTGTTCATTAAAAAAAGTTAAAATGCCTTTAAAAAAGAAAAAAGTAACATATAGAGTGTTGCATGAGGAACAGCAAAGATTGGACTATAGAATGCAAGGATGGTGGGGAGGGTGTGAGTAATATATAATGAGGCTGGAAAGGAAGGTTAGAGACAATGTGTGAAGGGTTTTAAGCACAACCAATTTCTACTTGATGCTAGAGACAACAGGGAGTCATTGAAGTTTATTGAGTAGGGAAGTACCATAGTCAGAACTGTCCCATCTCTAATTCCTTCCACTAACAATTTAAAAAATTTTTTTCAATGCAACAAACATTTATTAAGTTGTTTCTTTGTATAGAACACTGACCTAGGTAATGATGGTTACAATCCTATTGGAGAAATGAAAAATACACAGATCACATACTGAACTGTTTATGTTTCCTGATGATTTATTAAATTCATAATAAAAAATAACCTTTTAAAGGTACAAGAGACTCATCTTCATCTCTCCAGGCCTTACTTTTCTCATCTATAAAATTAGGTGGTATGAACAGATAATCTCTTAAGATCTTTACCAGCTGACCCTGTAATAGAAATTAAGCTATAAATGGATAGGCAAGAAGAAAGTGACAGTAAGGATAAAGAAATTACTTTAGGAAGGAAGGGATATGAGAAAGCTTCATGGAGAAGAGACTAGCTGAGTTCGACTTTGAAAAGTCACCTTCAACAAGTAGAAGGAAGAGTTAGAGGGAAGAGTTCATTACAGGTCTAGGGGCCTGTGTGAGTGAAAGCATGGGGATGGTGAATGAAGGGAAGAGGGCCACGAACAATGAATTCCAGTTTGGCAGGAGTGTGAGGTGAGGTTGGAGTAGAGGGCCTTGAATGGTGGGAAGACTTAGGAGTTTGGACTTTGTCCTAAGTAATGAGGGGCTGACAAAGGGGTTAATTTGGTTTTGCGTTGGTTTTTTTGGTGGGGAGGTGGATGATGTGACTTGATTAAGTAAGAGCCTTCTGTTAGGAAGATGAAAAGCAGGGGTGTATAGAATGGATTAGAGAAGGGAGAAAGGGGAAGCAAGAAGCCCAGTGAGGAAGCAACTTCAATAATTGAGGCAAAAATCAGTGAGGGCCTGAGCTAAGGCAGTGGTTGTGGAATGGGGAGAAGGGGACAGATTTAGGAAGGCAGAACCCACTGATTAGCTACAGAAGGTGGCATGGCAGAATGGAAAGACAGTGGGGACCTGCATTTAAATCTCACCTCTGATGATGACACCCTGTGTGATCTCGGGCAAGTCACCTTAACCTCCGTGAGCCTCAGTTTCCCCACCTATAAAATCAGAGGATTGGACTGGATGACCTCTGAGGTCCTTTCTAGTTCCCAATCTACAGTGCCAGATGACAGAGAATAATCAAGCCTGAGTGACAGGGAGGATGACCAATCAGTCATTTATATTGGGAGGTGGAATGTCCTACTTGGGGAAAGAAGGAAGGAAGGAAGGAAGGAAAAAAAACCAAGCATTTTTAAAGCACCTACTATGTGCCAAGCACTGTGTTAAAGGCTTGACAAATATTTCATTTGGTCCTCATAACCACAGGGAAGGAGGAGAGGTGTTATTACTCCTGTTTTATAGTTAAGGAAACCAATACAATGAAGAAGGAGCTATCTAAATCCTGGATTTATACCCAGGTCTTCCAGAGTCTGGGGCCAGAGCTTTGGAATGGCAAACAGGCCAGTTTGGCTAGAGCATGGAGTGCATGAGGGGGAGTAATATGTAAATAAGCTTGGAAAGACAGATGGAACCAGATTGAGAAGGGCTCCAAAAGCCAAATGGAGGACTCTGTACTTTAGGATAAAGGCAATGGGGACCCACTGAAGCATCTTGAACAGAGGAATGACATAGTCAGAATTGTACTGTGGGAGTACAGATTAGCAGCTATGTATGGAGGATGGACTGTGGAAGAGAAGGACTGGCTCCAGGGACACCCATAGAGTAGACTGACCACTGACAGGGGCGGATGGCCTGAATATGGGTGACTGTGGTGTAAGTAGAGAGAAGGGTACGAAGACACACAGGGTGCTGCAATCATCAAGACTGATAATCAACTAGACTTGAGGACAGATGAATGAGAGTGAAGGGTCAAGGATGTTTGAGACAGGAGCAGTCCCAGGACTATCATTATCTTATTATTGTTCTTTTATATTTAATGTTCTATGTTTAACATTTTATATATAAAGTTATCTCTTATATTTAATGTTCTGCAGACTTTCACAGGGTGATGGAGAGGGGATAAAGTAACTGCCTTTTGTAGTTAAATAAAAATAATGGGAGGTGAGCTCGTCTTCTGCAGACTCACTGAAAACACCTTCAGGCCAATTCTAATAATAGGTAGGATGATGGAGATGACAGGGGCCTCGTCCTCTTCCCATGCGATTTTGATTTTTTCCACTAAGGTCTGTATATTTTAAAAACTTCTCATTCCAAATAATGAGGGTTCGGTAGGATGATATCTAGTAAAATCCTTGTTCTTAAGCTTTTATAGATCAATGTCATATCAAAGCAATTGTGATGATGGTCCACTTCCAATACAGTTTTATTTATTAAATTCTCCTCCCTTCCTTTTCACCCCATTATCTTCTTCTTCTCATTTTTTTTTCAGTAGGTTCAAATGAATACGACATATAACACATATATATTACATATGTATATATCTGTATATATACATACCCTAAGGATCAATTACTATCCTCTTATTATTATTTTATATTAAATGTTCTATAGACTACCATGCAGGGCAGCTAGGTGATACAGTAGATAAAGTGCCAGGCCAAGACTCAGGACCACTCTTCTCCCTGAGTTCAAATTTTGACCTCAGACATTTACTAGCTGTGTGACCCTGGACACGTCACTTAACCTTGTTTGCCTCAGTTTCCTCATCTGTAAAATGAGCTGGAGAAGACAATGGCAAACCACTCCAGTATCTCTGCCAAAAAATCCCCAAACTGGTTCACAAGGAGTTGGACAGGACTAGAAATGACTCACCAACATCAAGACTACCATATGAATGTATAATAATAATAACAACTAGCATTTATATAGTGCCTACTATTCACTATACACTGCACTAAGTACTTTAAAATTACCTCATTTGAGCCTCACAACAGCCCTGGAAAGTAGGTGCTTTATTATCCCCATTTTACAGTTGGAAACTGAAGCAAACAGACTTTAAGTGACTTGTCCAAGGTCACGACACAGCTAGGATGTATCTAAAGCTAGATTTGAACTCAGGTCTTCCTGACTCCAGGTTTGTATCTCTAATAAGGTGGTTCATTAACTGTTAGTTTATAAAGGACTGTCAGCTGCTGATACAGAATTTTAGCCATTTGATTGTGTCCTTTTATTTTTAAAGGTTTTTTTTCTTAATTTTTTTGGAGGAGGAAAGAAAAGGCAATTGGGGTTAAGTGACTTGCCCAGGGTCACAGAGCTTACTAGCTCAAGTGTCTGAGGCTGGATTCAAATTCAGGTCCTACGTGACTCCAGGGTCAGTGCTCTATTCCCTGCACCACCTAGCCACCCCTGAACTTCTATTTTTTTAAAAAAGAAATGTATTATCACATATTAAAAATTTGATAAAGTAGTAAAAATTTAATGTGTTTTCCCTCTTTTCTTTTTTGTTTTCTTTTGTGCATTTAAAATGCTTTATGGGGTGGCTAGGTGGCGCAGTGAGTAGAGCGTAGGCCCTGGAGTCAGAAGGACCTGAGTTCAGATCCAGCCTCAGACACTTAATGCACACACAAATAAAAACCTAGCCATGTGGCCTTGGGCAAGTTACTTAACCCCAATTGCCCCCCAAAAAGCAGAAAAAAGAAAAAAAAAGAAAAAAAGCTTTATTTATTTATTATTTTTTGCATACTTATCTTGACCCATTAAGTCACTCCCACCCTACCTCCCAAGTAGAGGCTCTCCTTTACAACAAATATGTATAATCGATCAAAACAAATCAATGCATTGATCATCTCTGTGAATGCGTTCTGCACCTCTAGTCCAACAGCTCTCTGCCAAGAGGTGGGAGATGACTTCATCATCAGAAGTCAGCCTGGTAAGGAGGGGAGATGTTTAAGAATGAAAACTTGAAGGCACAATGGGAGACAATACTCCAACAAGGAAGCACGTGATTTGTCTAAGGCAGGGGTGGGGAGAACTAAGTGGACAGAGATACAGAGAGCTCACTGACGAACTTAGATTTAAAAAATAAATGGACAGGGCAGCTAGGTGGCACAGTGAGTAGAGCACCAGCCCTGGAGTCAGGAGGACCTGGGTTCAGATCCAGTCTCAGACACTTCACACACACACACACACACACACACACACACACACACACACACACACACTTAGCCATGTGACCTTGGGCAAGTCATTTAACCCCAATTGCCCTACCATCCACCCTCCAAAAAGAAAAAAAAAGGACAACAATTAGAAATAAGACCAGGTAACAGAAAATAAATAGGAGAGCATGGTACAGTCTTATAAAAATAGGAATGCTAAAGCTCCAAATAAATTGAGGCTAGCAAAGGAAACTTGAGACAACCAAAAGGTGATGTTTTATATTGGACTTTCCACCCTATATCAGAGGAAAAAGCAACAAAGAAAGGATAAGACCTTTGCATGAGATGGATGGGACAATGATAACTGAAAATAGAAAGAAGTCAGAGCTGTTCGGTTGATATAAGTTTCTGCTTCCCTTTCCAAGAAAAATGACCTTTGTACTGGAAATGACAAAGCAAAGATGACTAATAGGAAGTCAATACCCAAGAAAGCAGGAAGAGAACATTTTGCTGTCCTTTTTTAAAAAAAAATCTTATTTTTTCGAATTACATGTAAAATTTTTAGCATTCTTTTTTAAATAATTAATTTATTCTTAGTTTTCAAGATTCACTTCCATAAGATTTTGAGTTTTAAATTTTCTCCCCTTCTTCTCCTTCCCCCTCCCCAAGATGCCATGCAATCTGATATAGGCTCTACTTATATATTCATATTAAATATATTTTTGCATTAGTCATGATGTAAAGAAGAATTCAACTAATGGGAGGAAGCACTAGAAAAAAGAAACAAAACAAAACAACAAAAGAAAATGAGAGCAAATAGCCTGCTTCCATCTACACTCAGACTCCAAATTCTCTCTCTGGACGTGGATGGCATATTCCATCACGAGTCTTTTGGAGCTGTTTTAGGGCCTTGCATTGCTGAGAAAGCTAAGTCTATCAAAGTCAGTCATCACACAATGTGGCTGTTATGTTACTGTGTACAATACTCTCCTGCTTCTGTTCTTAATATTCATTTTTTAAAAATTTGAGCTCTGAATTTCCTTCCTCTCTCCCTCGCCTCCCCCCCATCATTGTGAAAGCAAGCAATCTGATATAGGTTATACATGTCACTTTGCTGCTCTTGATAAATTCAAGTCACTTGGGCTGGATAAACTAAATGCTTGGGTCCTGAAAGAACTGGTGGACTTGATTATTGAGCCCCTGACACTGATATTTTAAAGACCATAGCAAACAGGAAAGGCACCACAAGACTGGGGAAGGGCAAATGCTGTCCTCATTTTCAGCAAGGCAAAGAGAATAGAATTGCTAATTATAGGCCAGGGACCTTGAGTTTGATTCTTCAGAAAATTGTAGAACAGACCATTAAAGAGATCATTAGTAAATATCCAGGATGTGAAGTGGTGATTACAAAGAACCAGCTTAACTTCATCAAGAATGGGCTGTGCCAGACTAACCTCACTGCCTTCTTTAGACAGTATTACTAAATAAGTATATAAGAAGAATGCTATGGATGTAGTTTATCTAGATTTTAGCAAAGCTTTTGGTTGAGCATCCCATATAATTCTTGGCCAGAAGAGAGAGGTGGATTAGATGATAAAACAATATAATGGGCTCATAACTTATTGAATGGCTAGATTCAAAGAGTAGTTGTTAATGGCTCAATGTCAAAGTGAGTAGAAGTCTCCAGAGGGGCACCTCAGGGATCTACGTTTGGCCCTCTACTGTTGAATTTTTTTAAATCAATGACTTTGATAAAGGCAGCATAGGCATAGTGTATGACATAGCTAGGATCCAAAAAAATCTTAATAGATTAGTACCAGGCATGATCTAATACAATGAACTCCAAAAGGAGCAAATATAAAGATTTGCATTTGGGTACCAGAAAATCAGCTTCACAGTATTAGTTGGAGGAGGCACAGTCAGACAGCAGTTGGATGAAAAAGAAATGGTGGTTTAAAAGGTCTGGAAGTTCAACATTCATCAGCAGTATGATATGGCAGCCAGAAAAGCTAATGCAATTAAGTGAGGAACAGCTTCCAGGAATGAGGTTATGATGGTTCCTTTGTCCACTGCTCTTATTAGAACTTATATGGAATTTTTGTGTTCAAGCTGTGGGCGCTATGGTTTATAAAGGATGTTGGTGAACTGGATAGTGTCCAGAGGAGAACAACCAGGATGATGAAGGGACTTTTAGGCCATGACCTATAATTGATGGGTAAATTCAGCATATTTAGCCTGGAGAAAAGAAGATTTAGTGGGGACATGGTAGCGGTCTTCATGTATTTGAAGAGATCTGATCATATAAAGGAGGGATTAAACTTTCTCTACTAAGCCCCAGAGGGAAGCTGTAGATGGAAGCTGGCGGGAGGCAAATTTGAGCTTAATGCTAGGAAAAAATTAATGACCAAAGCTGTTCTAAAGTAGAATATCCCACCTTGAGAGGTGGTAGGTTTCCCCTGTTTGGGTGACTGGATGACCACTTGTTGAGTAGGTTGGAGTTGGAGTTCTTTTGGTGTATTGGTGTATTAGATGCCTTCTGAGGTCTCGCAGATTCTGGGATTCATCCAAAGTAGTTACATTAATCAGAGTTCTGTACTATTTTGAAGTTGTTTTGTTTTCTGATGTAAGCTTTAGACATCTTTATTATGGAAAGTATCACATATTTATGACTAAAAATTAAAAAAATGAGAACACCAGTGACCCCCTCCAAATATAGGCCAATTATGTGTTTATGTACTTGATATATACAAAGTATTTACAGATTGTATCACCCAACAAATTCTATAAACATCTAACCCTAACCCTAACGCTAACCTTAACCCCACTAACCCTAACCCTAACCCTAAGCCCACTTGATATATACACAGTATTTACAGATTGTATCACTCAACAAAGTCTATAAACATCTAACCCTAACCCTAACCCTAAACCTAACCCTAACCCCACTAACCCTAACGCTAACTCTAACCCTAACCCTAACCCTAACCCTAACCCTAACCCCACTAACCCTAACCCTAAACCTATAAATCTATAAACAAAACATAATGTAAAATTCTTAAAGTGCACTAAGAAAGATTAGAGACTGCAGACTTTCAGCCTCAAGATGGAATCCTGTCAGGGTGTTAGGCAGCTGAGGTGAAGGGACTAGTAGTAGGGGTAGGGTGGGAAGCTGGATGGAAGGACATTTCTCTCCTATCTCTGAAGGCAGACCAGACTAAGAGATAGGTGGAGGAAGCAGATAGGAACAGCATCTCTCTATCCCTTGTAGTCAGAAAGTGTCCCCTGTAAAACAGAAGAGGCCAGCCCAGGGGATCAGTCCAGGATGGAATAACATCTGTCTGATTCTAAACAGGCAAGAAAATGTCAGCCCAGGAGACTGGCATAAATGGACTTTACTTACTTCTCCTGTCTCTCTAGTATAATTTGTTGTTGTTGCTAAGTGAACCATTCTTCCCACTATTCTGACTCCTTAATCTTTCAGCTTTTGCATTCAATTGTTGATTAAAGGTGTTAAGAACTCTGACATTCTTTAATTTTTCCAGAATCCATTATGTTTATTTCATTTTTCTTACTTTTAATTGATCAATATAATGTTCAATGTTGCCTGTATTGACTAGATATCAATGTAATCTACTAATGCCTTTGCAGGTCTTCAATAGCTTCCTAAGTCACTTCTGCCATGGGGATATTTGATGTTTGACCTTAGCAATATTCATAAATAGCACCGCTTTTCCTCCTATGGTTCTTTCCATGGTAGCAGTAACAGTGATAAATATATGTAGATATAGACATAGATGTAGATGTTTATACACTCTTGTATGTAGGTCCTGAAATGTTTGTACATTCTGTCAAATGTGGTGGGAGAATGGATTCATTCATAATAGATGTCATGGAGAGCAGCTTTTAAAAATAATTCTGTTTTGGTGTATTTGTTAGATTTGTATTATCAGACTTAAAAAGGACTTTTCAAAATTCCATTCTAAGCATGCCCCTCTCTTTTTCAAAATCATTTGAAACATAAGTATTATTTTTGCCATCTGTTTCATTATTCAGTAGCATTTCTATAATTTGCATTCTGTAGTGTAGCTTTTTTGTATTCCTTGAAGATTCAACCCAATTCCTACTTTCTGCAGGATGCCTTTCCCAATCCCTTCTCCTGAAATTGCCTTCCCTGTGAGATCACCTTCATTCACACTGTGTATATCTTATATGTACATCTTTATTTGCAAGTGGTCTCCTTTGCTTGGAAGAGAACTCTGTTTTTCATCCTCACTCTGACCTCTAATCCCTTGCCCCTTCAATTCTTTTCATTGCCGTCACCCCTGCACTAGCTATACTCTCCTTTCTTCCTTATCTTCACTTCTTGATGAATCAGCACCTTGTCCCATTATCCTATTGCTGATCATGCCTTAGCCTTGGATTATACCCATAATCTGCTGCCTTCATTCCTTCTCTACTGCTGAATGAAGCTGGAGAAAAATCACAGAATCGTGTGGGTCCTGATGGGGTCCACTACAAATTCATGTTACATAATTTCAGCCGGGTCCTTCACATGGCAAGGCAATCCTCCTCATCTCACATCACACAGATTAGATGCCTTCTGCCATTTTCTCTACTTCACTCCTATTTCATACAAAGAGCTGGCCCTTTTCCTGATCAAGGTGCACAATAGATCCCATTCCATCTGTCCTCTCCAGCCCAAAGCCCCCTCTGCCATCTCCACCCACTCACATATCTTCTATCTTGCCCCGTCTACTGGCTGCCTACAAATATGCAAATATCTCCCCAGCCTCAAGAAACTCTCACTTGATATGTCCATCCCTGCTTGCTACCATCTATCTCTCCTCCCTTTAGTGCTTAAATTCCATGAGGTCACCTACAATCCAGGCTTCCACTTCCTTTCCTTTCTTTCCTTTCCTCTTATAGTATGACTTTCATCTTCATCATTCATGCAAAACTGCTCTTTCCAAAGTTCCCAATGATTCTCAGATGCCAAATCTCAAAGCCTTTTCCTCAGTCCGTATCTTTCTTGAGCACTATCCAGCCTTTGCCATTGTTGGCCGCCCTATTCTCTTTTGGCATACTCTCTTTCTAGTTTCCCTGACACTGCTTTCTCCTGGCTCTCCTCCTACCTATCTTATTGTCTCTGCGTCTCCTTTGCTTAATCCTCATTCAGGTCATGCCTGCTAACCATGGGTGTCCCCCATGGGTCTATCCTGGGTTCTCTTCTCTTCTCCGTCCATGCTGCTTTACTTGGCGATTTAATCAGCTCCATGGATAAAAATCACCATCTCTGCAGATGATTCTCCACTTGACTTATTCATCTCTGACACTTACATCTTCAACTACCTCTTTGACCTCTTAAACCAGATGCTGCAAAGACATCTTAAACTCAATACATCAAAAATTGATCCCATTCTCTTGGTCTGCCTAAGCCCTCCCCCTTTCTGAACCTCCTTATTACTGTCAAAGGCACCACCATCCTCCCAGTCACCCAGACTTGAATCTACTATTTCCAGATTCCCAACACATATTAATCTTTGGGATCCTAGAGTGAGAAATCAGGATTCCCTAGAATCCTTGGAAATTTCCCAAATCAAAATTATTTTGAATTTTCCACAATATTCTCATTTACATCTTTTAAAAATAATAATGAGTGACCATGATAATAAACAATGAAGCATTTTTCTGTGATAGGATTGTACTAAAAGTTTTGGAGATTTTCTATAAAAAAGATATCATAATAAATGCATGATTTATTATTATTATGAACCAAAACATATAATGTAACAATTATTTAAAACATATCTGGCAATGATTTCCTATATTTTACTTAAAATACTTCCCACATATTTCGTGCTCAATTCTTTATTATGGATATATAAAATTTTGTTTAATAAGAAATATAGATATATAAAAACTAATTTAATAAGAAATGTTAAGTTGTTAGTATTTACTGTAGTTGATAGTTAATATTCAAACACTGGATAATGTAAGTGAACATTATTGAGTAGTGTTTGGATAATGTACCATTCAGATTTCTTAGCAAGGTTAATAGCACGGAATCATGTATTGAAATTGCCAATTTAAGGACATATTTTTGCTTCCAAAATTTGTTATTTCTTGGAATTCTACTCATAAAATTTGTACAAAGTATCCTATGCATAGGAGCAGCTAAGTAGCATGGTAAATGGGCTTTGAATCAAGACGACTTCTGTCCCTGAGTTCAAATCTGGCCCCAGACGCTTACTGGCTGTGTGACCTGGGCAAGTCACTTGACCCTGTTTGCCCCAGTTTCCTCATCTGTAAAATTAGCTGAAGAAGAAAATGACAAACCGCTCCAATATTTTTGCCAAGAAAACACCAAATGGGGTCACAAAGAGTTGGACACGACTGAAATGACTCAACAACAACAAATATGAAGCATATAAGCTTGTTAATATTTACTCTATTTGGAGGAATGATTCACTGTTAGCAGCTGACAGGGACACGAACACATATTTATAACATGACAATAGTTGCAAGCAAGGCTGATTAGATTGTAGCTGCTTCTCTTCCTGTTGGAGCCTGTCTTGCTTTCCAGAAATGTCCACCTTAACCTTCAACTCTACCTGTCAACATTTCCGGCTTTTGCTTTTGACTCCTGTAATGTCTCTATGTTGATTGTTAACCTTTCATTCTGGCAGGAGATTTTACTCTCCCTCGGTTTCGAAACTAGTTTTATTTTTTTTTCCTCGACATTTGGAAAAACATATAAATTTCTCGAGAAATACCAGGAAGGAATTCCTAGCGTGGAAACAAACGTTACTCGAAAATTCAGTGTCATGCTGGGCTTCTCACTGTGTCTCTCACCTCCCATATCCAATCTGCTGCCACGTCCTGTCAATATTACCTTTGCACGTCTCTCCTACCACCCCCTCCTCTCCTTTGACATTGCTATCACCCTAGTGCGGTCTTCATCCTGTCATGCCCCAGCTATCCTATCGAAAGAATGTGCTTGCTGGTTTCTTTGCCTCCGGTCTGTCCCGCTCCCATCCAACCTACTCTCAGTCATCAAATTAATCTTTGTAAAGCACAGCTCTGATGCTGTCGCCCTTTCCTCCCCCACTCTCATTCAATAAACTTCAATGGCTCCCTATTATTTCCAGGATCAAATACAAAATCCATTCTTTGACATTCAAAGCCCTTTATATATAACCTGCCCTCTCCCCGGAACCTTAATATTACATCTCACTGCCCCACCCCCATATTCTCTGCAATCCAGTGACCTTGGCCTCCTAGTATTTTCTCCAATAAGACAATCCATCTCTTAACTCTAAGCATTTTTGCAACCAGCCCTCCTCATTTCTGTCTCCTGGCTGCCTTGGCCTCCTTCAATCTCAGCTACAATTCTACCTTTCTACAACAAGCTCTTCCCTGTCCCCCTTAATGCCTGTGACTTCCCTTGGTTGGCCATTTCCTATTTATCCCATGTTATCCTATGTCATCCTTGTTTGTAGATAGTTATTTGCATTTTGCCTCTCCCACTAGACTGTCAGCTCCCTGAGGGCAGGACTATCTTTTGCCTTTCTTTACACCCCTAGTCCTTAGCATAGTGCCTGGCACAGAATAGGTGCTTAATATTGACTCACTATTGCTGTAATAGCCATTAGACACACAAAAACTGGCCTCAAAGCTAGGAAGACTTCGATTCAAATCCTACCTCTAACACACACAGGCCAAGTGACCCTGGGCAAGTCACTCAACCCTGTTTGTCTCAGTTTCCTCATCTGTAAAATAAGCTGGAGAAAGAAATGGCAAACCACTACAATATTTTTGCCAAGAAAACTCCAAATAGAGTCATGGAAGGTCAGACATGACTGAAATAACTGAACAACAACAATGCAAGTCCACAGTGATCTAGGCAGAGATGCTATTTGATCTCAAGAGGTCTATGGTGGCAAGCCTGTCTATACACACTCCCCTCCCCAACATACATCTTCATTCACAAGCATCCCCTGAATGAACCTCACCATGCCCACACCCTTCCTTCTACCAGATCCCTTCCTTAACCATCTCCCCTACCTTGTTCTCTTCTCTGAACACAAAGGGCACTCTTGAAAAATTCTCTCTCCATATCTGGGCCTTACACAATCTCCTTGAAATAAGTACCAAAGCCAATTTTCTCCTCCCTTCCTTTAGAACATATGCTCTGAGGTGCTGGGCTCTTGCCTGCAAGGAAGGTCATGTTCCCTACCACCTCCCACCTCCGTATATCTTCCCCATCAATGGCATTTTCCTTTTGGGATGATAAAACCCAAGTTCTCCACCTTGCAAAGAAAGTGAGCCTTTATCTTCTCAGGAACAGCTCCCCTAATTCTGGCCAGCCAAAGCCAATGACAATTTGATAATTCAACCCCACTGCCCACAGGCCAGTAGGTCCAGCCTTCTCTCACCTCCTTCTGTCCTCCACTTGAAACTCTCAGGTCTTTTCAATTTTGTCAATTCTTCCACAGCCTCCTAGAAACATAGGGAAATTACCTGCAAGGCTAGGAAAGAAGCCCTACTCAGGCTCTTCCAAGGGTCAAATATTGAGAATTGCTCCTCTGAAGATACACAGATATCTTTTATCTATAGAATGGCTGTTAATGACTTCCTTTTAGAAGCTGCCAATGCCATACGGCCAGATTTCAGGCAACAGGCAACATCTCAATACTGAAATATAGGCACCTGAATTTCTTCCATTTTCATAGGATCATACTATTTAAAGCAATAGAATGTGAGTTCATGGATTGTCCAAGGAGGAAGGCTTCCAGCACATTGGATGGACCAACAAGGTTGCTTTGAATGGGCATCAGTGGATGGCTTTGTATTCTGCAACATTGCAGGGAACTCCCAAAACAATGAGACCACAGACCCAAGTATCTGATCACCCCCTAGTCTATGTACAGGGCCTTGTATATGAAAAGTATTTAATAAATGCTTGTTGAATTGAATTTAAGGGACTTAGCAGATCATATATCCCATCAGTTTTCAATTTTTTTTTATCTCAACAAGAATTAAACCATAAATGTTACCATAAATAACATGTTTTTATGAAAAGTAACTATATTTCCAAAACAAAAAAACCATTGGTAAGAAGAGTAGCATGTCGTTACATATTTTTCAATTTTTTTTAACATTTGACTTCATGAAAGACAGATTTTCATATCTGTTCTGCATTCAATCTGTTGTGATGTATTGTTTTAGTTAAAATATATGAAGAAAATCTCACCTTACCCATATATGTAGCTGAAAAAGGATGGTCAAATAATGTCTTGGTTATTATTACAAATTTTTTAAACCTCACAGACCCCTTGAAAGTGTCTTGGAGGGGCGGCTAGGTGGCGCAGTGAGTAGAGCGTCGGCCCTGGAGTCAGAAGGACCTGAGTTCGGATCCGGCCTCAGACACTTAACTCACACACAAAAACCTAGCTGTGTGACCTTGGGCAAGTTACTTAACCCCAATTGCCCTCTAAAAAAAAAAAGCAAAAAAAAAGAAAGTGTCTTGGACCCTAAGGGTCCACAGACCACACTTTGAGAACTGCTGATCCATTCATATTCAATTAGTTGCTAAGTCTCCTGTTTTCTACCCCCACAGCATCTTTTTCTTTCATGCCCTTCTCTCCATTATTCAGCTTAAACTGCCTCTACCCTAGTTCAGGTCCTCTTTACCTCTCACAGGGACTATTCCAATAGCCACTAATTGGTTTCCCCGCCTCAGGGCTCTCCCCCACTCCAATTCATTCTCCACTCAGCTGTCAAACTGATGTGCCTAAAACATATATTGGACCACATCACCCTCCTACTAAAATTTTTTTAACGTCTTCTTATTGCTTCTAAGAGACAATACAGAATAGTGAGTCTGGCATCTAGAATCATCTACAATATGGGTCCTACCTACCTACCATTTCAGTCTTATATCTAATTACTCCTCTTCCTGCCATCTCAGTTCCAATGAAACTAGCCTGCTAGCTGCCTCCATACATCACATTCCAACTTCTGCCTTGTCTCTGTGACTTTGTGCTTGCCTCTGTCTGGAATGTACTTCCCCACCCACACCTCCACTCATCTCCGTCTAGTAGAATCTCTAGCTTCCTTAAAAACATAACTTAGGTACCACCTCCTAATCAAGGCCTTTCTTGGTCCTCCCAGATATTAGGATTCCCTCCTTTTTGAAATTACTTTCTATTACTTTGACTATATATATTTTTACGTATCAGTTTATCTGTTATATCTTCCCATTTTAGAATGTAATCTTTTTGAGGTAAAAAAAGTCTCATTTTTGTAGTTTTCCCATCAGTACCTAGCACAGTGCCTTGTCCGTAGATATAGATATTAGTTGAATTGATTTGACTTGAATCTATTCCTACTCTCTGATTTTACAGATAAGAAAACTGAGGGCTTAGTGGGGTTGTCCCATGCCCAAGGTCACACAAAGTTAATAAGTATCACAGTTGGGAAACCAAACCTAGGCTCTCTGGCACCAATTCTGGCACTATTCATTATACCACAGAGCCTACAGAAATCGAGTCTTATCTGAAGAAAGGGGCAAAGGAAATTTGATGGGTTCACACAAAGGGTAGTGCTCCCCAAACATGCCCTGTGCTTCCTTTTTTTTAGGCTATTCCCCAAGCCTAGAATATCCTTCTTCCCCATCTCTGAAGGCCCTATTTAGATGCCACTTCTGTGAAACCTTCCTTTATTTTCTCTTCCATGACTTCCCTTCTCTCAGTCCAACCACTCAACCAATAATTATTAAGTACTTACTACTGTGCTTGAGTTCTAGGGACAGAAAGGAAAAGCAAAAACAAGTTTTAACTCTTGAAGAGTTTACTTTCTAACTGGGAAGATAACACATATAATTTGTTTTAAAAATTCTTCTTCCTTAGATATCACATAGCACACCATAACTTTAATTCTTTGACTAGGTAATATTATGTATTATACTTGTTCATTCATGTATCTTCCCTGCTAGACTGTAAGATCCATGAGATCAGGGATTCAGTCTTATACACATTTTGTGTCTTCTTCAGAATCCAGCACAATGCTCCATATACAGTGATGTTCAATAAAGATTTGTTTGAATGAATGGTTAGGAATTATTGAGATTGTGGAATTCTGGATTTCTTAGCACCTCCTGCTATATTCATCCCACTCACCACCCAAGCCACTTAGGTCAACAGAACAGTGTCTTCCCGTCTTTGTACTGTTTATGACATACACATTGGGGAGGTTAGCAGAATATTCCCTTTTAGCTCCCACTTCAGGCTAACACCGGTAAAGTCATCTGTTTATCTAGACCCATTTGTCTCTCTTGATAGATTATAAGCTCCTAGAAAGCAAGACTGTTTTCAGTTTTTTGCATCCCTAGCACCTAGCGTGGCATAGACTTTGTGCTTAATCAGTGATTATTGTTTGGCGACTCCCAATTACATTATGTATACCAGCATAAATGTAATGGATTCAAAGCATCCCAGACCCCCTAACATGGAGACTGGCATATTGGAGGTGCCAGCCTAGACCATTTAAAATGGAGGCACCCATTTTGGAGATACCAGGGATCTGCTTCTGAGAGACAGGAGACCTGGGATCTTCCACATGACTGCCTCCATTTTAGGTGTGTGGACCTGCTCCATGTAGACATCTACACACATACACACACATACACACACACACATACACACACACACACACACACACACACACACACACTTTTCCTTTGCTACCAAGGAGAGACCAATAGAGAAGACCCTACTGGTCAAAATTCTGCAAAATAGATAAAAGTCAGAAAACAGAGTCTTCAAGCTATACCAATAATACATTTGAAGTTCATTTTTGGAATTTATAGTTGTAATGGGGGCTTTCATCTACCTAGTCATCTATCAGAAGTCTCTGCTAAAAGCAGAGCAATTGATATAATTTTACCCTGATGATAACATCATATTTCAGAAGGTGGAAGAAGCAGTAAGAGGAATGACAATTTGAGGCCTGATTTTGATACTGGCTAGTAAAGTAGAAATAGTGGGCAAAGAGCGAAAGTGATCATGCCATCTTAGGATAGATCCCTCATATATGAAGAAGACAATCATGGTTATATTCATGTAGAGTCAAGACTTTAGGGGGGAAGACTTTCAGGAAATCAGAGAAAAGATGGGTAGGTTTCATGACAAGAGGCTATAAAGGGTAACTGGCTCAAGACGACTGGGGGAATTTCAAGGATGAATTGTAATTAGGAAGTTGGAAATAATTCCATTGAAGAAGAAAAGAAGAAACTGAGGTGAGCACATATAGGACAAAAAAAGGACATGTACTTTGATGGAATTTTCTTTTTATTTTCTTTTTTGGAAGGCAGGGCAATTGGGGTTAAGTGACTTGCCCAAGGTCACATGGCTAGTGTTATGTTAAGTGTCTGAGGCTGGATTTGAACTCAGGTCCTTCTGACTCCAGGGCCAGTGATGATGGAATTTTCAAGGGTAGCTTGGCTCTGATATAAAAGAATGACACAGTTCTGTATGGTTAATATCAGTAATGTTAAAGTTTGAGGGGTGTTTTTTGAGAAAAGAACAAAAAATGGGACTTTCAGTTACTTTAGGGACAAAAGGAAGAATGAAAAAGGCTGTTTAGGGCGATGAAGTCATGCTAACTGATTACAGGAGGAGTGGGAGGGGAGAAGTCAAGCTAACTGATTATGGGGTAGTGACGGTATAATAATTGATGACAGGGTGATGGCAGTAACAATAACTGATGACAGAAAAGGTAGCACCACTGAGCTTCTCTCTTGCTTTTGTATTCTCAAGAGAGGATAATGATCTTCAGAAGAGAAAAGACAGAGCAAAAATGTTGACCAGAAACCAGACTCAAGATAAGTGAGGAGATGGGAAAAGAGCATCATGTTATCCTCAATGAGCTCAACCAATCATGGATGAATTGCATCCCTTGGTGCTGAATGAACTTGCTGATGTGATTGCTGAATTTCAATCAGCAGCTTTTGAAGAATCATAGAAAATAGGAAAAGTATCATGAGACTGAAGATGGATAAACACTGCCAACTTAAAAAAAGGAAGAAGATGGATGCTTCAAAGCTGATGAGCTTGATTTCAATTCCTGGCAAAATTCAAGAACTAGATTCTAGATAGAATTCTAGACAGAAGGGCTAACTCCTTTGAACTCCAGTCCCACTTTTCCAGATCCCTGCAAGACACTGCCACCGGAATGACTTCATCACTGGCACCTCAAATTCAATGTTCAAAATGAATTTCATCATCTCTTTCTATAATACTGTCCTTTTAATTTTCGTTTTTGTTTGTTTAGGGTTTTTTTGCTTTTTGGAGGGGGAGGGCAGGGCAATTGGTATTAAGTGACTTGCCCAAGGTCACATAGCTAGTAAGTATTAAGTGTCTGAGGCTGGATTTGTATTCAGCACCTCCTGACTCCAGGGCCAGTGCTCTATTCACTGTGCCACCTAGCTGCTCCTTAATTTTCTTTTAAAAATATGTTATTTCCCCCATGGTTACATGTAAAAACAATTTAAACATTCACTTTAAAAAATTTGAGTTCCGAATTTTTTTCTCTCTCTCACTTATCCCCTCCCTGAGACAGTAAGAAATTTGATATGTTATACATGTTCAATCATGCAAAACATATTGCCATATTAGTCATTGCTCTTAACTTTCCTATCTTTGTTGAATGATCCCATTGACTGAGGTGCAAAACCTTGGAATTATCTTTTACTTTTTTCTCTCCTCCACTGTCGTCCATACATCCATCCTTCTTGTTGTTCATTCATTTCAGTCTTGTCTGACTATTCTTGACCCATTTTGAGGTTTTCTTGACAAAGATGCTGGAGTGGTTTGCCATTTCCTTCTCTAGCTCATTTTACAGATGAGGAAACTGAGGCAGACAGGATTAAATGACTTTCCCAGGGTGACACAGCTAGTATCATATACATATATATGTATATTATATATACACATACATACATATGCACACACACATATATATGCATGCACATATATAACCAATTATCAAATTCTATAGATTCTTTCTCAATGACCTCTCTCATATCTATCTTCTCCACTTCAGGCTCTCCCCACCTTTTGTTAACATAATTATAATTGCTCCTTAACTGGTTCTTTGCTATTTCTCCCATAATAGCTGTAAGGATACCTTTTTTGTTCTTTAAAAAAATAAAACTTTATTGTTACTGATATTAACCTTACAGAATGGTGTCATTCTTTTATATTAAAGCTGAGCTATCTTCGAAGATTCCATCTTAAATACGTGTTCTTTTCTGCCTCTGATTCTCTCTTCTCTAATCTTTTATCACATACAAATGTCAAAATTTTTTCCTGATGCACAATAAGCCTGATGAAATCACACCCCTACTTAAAACTCTTTGATGGATCCCCTAATGCTTATAATAAGCCAGAGTCTTTAGGTGGACCTTCCACAATTTCACACTTTATACCTTCCCACACTCATGTTATCTTGTACTCTTCCTTCTCTGGGTATTAGTGCAGGATTAGTGCAGGTATTAGTCCCTCCCCATTGCTACCACTGAAATTCTTCTCTTCCTTTATGGCTCATATTTTCTTTTTCTTTTTTTTTTTTTTTGGAGGGGGGAAAGCAGGGCAACTGGGGTTAAGTGACTTGCCCAAAGTCACACAGCTAGTAAGTGTTAAGTTTCTGAGGCCAGATTTGAACGCAGATCCTCCTGACTCCAGGACCAGTGTTCTATTCACTGTGCCACCTAGCCACCCCAAGGCTCATATTTTCCATGATGTCTTCTCCAACCTTCTAGTTGGAATGATTTCTCCATCCTTGCATATCTATATATCACTTTCAGTGTCCTTATGTTCTACTTTGCACCACACATGTTTATGTTCATTATCTTTGCTAGATCATAAGCCACCTGAGGACAGGAACTGGTTTTTTTTCTTTCTTTGTACCTCCAGCTCCTAGCACAGAATTTTGCATGTAGTAGATATTTAACAAATATTTGAAGAATGAGAGAAGGAAGATTCACGAACTCTAAGAAAAGGAGCAATCACTACAAGCCTGTAAGGATTTCTCAATATCATCCGTTCGGACTAACCTCATTTACTCGTGTAGATCAGAGAAATGCTACAGTAGACACAGTATATTTGGGTTTTAGCAACGCATCTGATGAAGCTTCTACTAATATTTCTGTGGACTAGTCAATGGCAGAGTTAAGTGAATTCAGAACCAGTTGATAAGACTGGATGCAAAGAATGCCATTTGATGGATCAAAAGTCAACTTGGAGGGAAGACTCTAATAGAGCCTGTCCTTTATTCCTATCTTTCTCAAGAATTTTAATCAATGATTTGAATGAATGCCTAGGTGGCAATGCCTCTAAATTTCTGGATTCTATGAATCTGTGGTGCACAGAACTAAACACTATAACCCAAATATGTCATTACCAGAGCACAATACAGTAGGGGTATTGTCTCCCTGGGTTTGTATGTTACACTTTTATGTCAGAGGCTCCTTTATGACACAAAGGCCCCAGGTATATTTTAGGGGATCATTAGTTCTCTGGCTTATTGCCCATCTCACATGAAGCCCAGGAATATCAGTCTCTGATATGTCTCCAAAGGTAGCCATTAGTTTCTCTTATAAGCATTCAGGCTTACAAAGTTCAAAATATAAAAGTTTTATTTTTAAATTAATTGAAATAGGAAAAACTTTCATCTAAGCTGAGTCCTTCCCCTCCTGCAGGAAACCTTCACTACAGAAACTTGCACAGCATCTATGACTCACAGTAGTGTTCTGGATAAGGCTCTAGCAAGAAGAAAAGCCAGGCTTTGTTCTTCCCCATTATTGCCCACACTCTGCCTCCTATACCTTCCTTTACCTCCTAGCAGGTGATAGTCATCTCTTATAGGCCTGGTTCACTCTCTTTCCCATCTCCACCTTCAATAGCTAAGCTCCCATGGATACAGTCCATTGTAACTCCACCTCAGATCATTTGGGGGGCTTCTGTAGTTCTGCCACTCTCCAGCTGGTGGCGCTTGTTGCCTTCCACGGGGGACCTGCCCTTTAGTAATTGACCCACCTGAAGAGATCACTTTGCAGAGTCTGGTTTTGCCCAAAATAGTAAATCTGTTCTTTTGAAATTATCTTTTGTACACCTCCATCCCATAGCTATATCCTCATATACAAAGGTGGTTTTAGGTGGTGGTGAGAATACTTCCTTCTTCAACTTTCCAGGAAAGAAATAAGGACTAATAAGAAAGGCTCGGAGTTGTAGAGAAATCTTTATCCATTTCCCCACCCCCATACCATACACAACTGTTATAGTTTTCTTGTCCTCTCAAAATTGTGGCTTTAGTGCTTTTACCAATTAGTAACAAGAGCTATTTTTTCCTCCTTTCCAGCACTGAAAGGGTAGGAGACAAGAGAAGTTACTTTTGTAGTTTGGTCAATGGATTATAAATAAGGTTTCTATTATCTCTTGAGGTTTAAAAATTACTAAGTTTGGGGTCAAAGGGCTTCAAGTCCCTGCTTTATGAAGATTGCTTGAAGAAAAGACTTAGGGGAAGACATGACAATTGTCTTCAATTACTTAAAAGGTTTGTCATAGAGTCAGCTAAGTGGCAGGGTGGGTAGAGGGCTGGATTTTGAATCAGGAAGACTTGAGTTCAAATCCTGCCTCACTAACTCTGTGGTCCCAGGGAAGTCAACCTCTCTCAGCCTCAGTTTCCTTATCTGTAAAATGGGGGCAACAATAGCACCTACCTCATAGTTATCATGGGGTTCAAAATGAGATAGCATAGATAAAGCTCTTTGAAAACCTTAAAGTGCTATATAATTGCTAGCTATTTATTATAATGATCATTATGTGGAAGAAGGATCATACATTCAGAGTGCAAGACTAAGAGTAATGGGCAGAAGTTACAAAGAGCCAAATTTAGGTTTGATACATGAAAAAATTCCCAATAATTACAGTTATCCCAAAATGAAATAAACTATTTCAGGAAGCAAGAGGGTCCTGCTTCTTGGAACTCTCAAAACCAAAGCCATCTGATGTGGGTATTTTTTTTCAGAGATGAACTGAATTAAATAGGATGCTGAGATCTCGAAATGATGTGATTCTGTGGCTTCTTGAACTAGTTTTTATTCTTCTCTCCTGGTTGGCTCATGGAGAGTCTTTACCCCCCAGTAGCCTTTCATTATTGTATCATCACCACCCCCATCATTATCAGTCTTCATGGGTGACATTCACATGGTATTTTAAGGATGTAAAGCACTTTACATACCTTATCTCATTTGACCTTTATAATGACAGTGTGAGATAGGTACTAATATTATCCCCATTTTATAGAGGAAGAAACTGAGATTCTGAGAGATTAAGTGATACCCCATTGAGTCCTAGGTTTTAGTGGAGCACTCCTATTTTCTATTTGCCACTTCATCCCTTATCTTTCTCTGGGGGAGCCAGATTGGGTATTTCAAATTCCATGAACTCTGAGAAAGAGCTCCAAAAAGGGGGGTGGAGATGACAAATCTACTCGCTCCCTGGTGTGCTCCTGTCCTATGGGGGAAGAAGATTTGTGCTCCTGCTACACTTCTATTAATTAGATTATAATTAAAGCTATGATCACATTGGATTTTTTTTCTAGATACTCTAAAACCTTGCTGACTCATGTTGAGTTTGCAGTCTAATGAAATTCTCAATTTTTTTTCCACATGAACTTTGGCTAGCCATGCCTTCCTACCCAGTATTTGTGAGACTGATATTTCAAAAAGAATTTAACAACTATCACAATTAAGTTTCATTTTTATCAGATTTTGCCCACAGTTCTTCCTGATTGTTGAGATTAAAAAATGAGGGGAACGGGCTAGATGACCTCTAACATTTTATCCAGCTCTAAGTCTGATTTGATCAATTTTGGGGGGATCAGATCTATTCCCTCTACCTCTGAGTCATCTATAAATTTGATAAGCAGCTATCAGCTAAAAAAAAACCTTTTTTTAAAAACTAAGTCATAGTTTAAAATGTTAAATCAAAGGGGCAGTTAGGTGGTCTAGTGGACTGAACACCGGCCCTGGAATCAGGAAGACCTGAGTTCAAATCCAGTCTCAGACACTTGACTCTCATTAGCTTACGTATAACCCTGGGCAAGTCACTTAACCCCAACTGACTTGCAAAATAAAATAAAATGTTAAAAACAAACAGGACAGGGGCGGCTAGGTGGCGCAGTGAATAGAGCGCCGGCCCTGGAATCAGAAGGACCTGAGTTTGGAGCCAGCCTCCGCACCTGAGCCGGCCTCCGACACCTAATCCGCACAAACAAAAACCTAGCCGTGTAACCTTGGGCAAGTTACTTAACCCCAATTGCCCTAAAGGGGCGGCTAGGTGGCGCAGTGAGTAAGAGCGCCGGCCTCGGGAGTTTGGATGACCCGAGATCAGATCCGGCCTCAGAAAATGAGCACCCACGCATAAATCAAATGACTAGCCGTGTAACCTTGAGCAAGTTACTTAACCCCAATTGCTTTAAAAAAAAAAAAAAAACAGGACTAATAACCTGGGACATTTCACCAGAGTTCCCCAAATGTTGAGATGAATCTATTAATTACTCAACTTTGCTTCCTAACTCCATTATCTTCCAAACCACATTCCTCCCATCTTTCCAATTTGACAATAGGAGATTATAAGGGACTTTATCAAATGCTGTCATATATATTATATCTGCTTTATTCCCACAATCTCATTTAGAAACCCTGTCAACAAAGGAAATGAGACTGATCTGACGTACCCTGTTCATGCTAACTCTTAGTTATCATTTGCCTTTCTTTTCTAAGCTTCATAAACTATCTTTAATGATATTTTCTAGAACTTTTCCAAGAACAAAATTAACTTTCTAAAGTTAATTTTCTAAAAGATAATTTAAGGTTGGGAGAATCCACTCTTCCTTTTTCTTTTTGAAGATTTATACATTTGCCTTCATCAATAGTTTGCTACTTCTCTCCACCACAAGTTTTCAATGACAATCCACAATAGCTCAGCAATAATAATAGCTGACCCCTACATGGTGTTTCTAAAGATATCTCATTTAATACTCAAAAAACCCTTGTAAGTACTACAAGATATTACCATCCCCATTTGACTGATGAGGAAACAGGCTCAGAAAGAGCAATTTGCCCATAATACCACAAATAAGTGCCAGAGGTGGAATCAACCAGATCTCTCTTGACTCCAAGTCTAACATTCTTTCTATTGTGCCATGTTGCCTTGAACAACAGAGGCTCACCTTCTAGTTCTTGCAGTCCCTGGAAATTAATCTCATTCAGACCTGATGGCCTGAACTCATTGAAAGAACCTAGGTATTTAATTCTTAACACATCATTCTTCCTAGGCTTAAATTCTCTGTTATCATTTTTTGTTCTATCCTCATTCCAAAGATAATTCTCTTTGGTAGAGAATAAAGCAAAATAGAGTTAAATACTAAAGACTTCTCTACTGCTATTGTGACCATCCCATAGAACCATACAGGACATTAGTTCCATCACGCAGATGGCAATGTACTAATGCACCACAGATTTGGAGGCAGAATGGCATACCGAAAAGAATGCTAAATTAGAAGGTAGGAAGGGTGAGAATCTTGGCTCTGCTATTTACTACTTATATGGTTTTTTATCAAGTCACTTAACCATTTGGGGGCACTTTACTCATTCATTAAATGAAAAGGTTGGACTAAGTTACCTTCAAACTCTTAATTTTGGTTCCTATCAATTTGATTCCTATGTTGTATCCAACATAGCCCCCCAAAAGTCCTTCTTGTCATTCCTAGAATTCATCACCAACATCACATCATTTGGCTCATTAACATTCTCAAAACATTTTATTATTTTTATAAGACAGCAGTTAATAGAGCCCCCTCTTTTTTTACTCATCAGAATAATTTGTGCTTGTGCTCTTTTTTATTTTGTCTTTCTATCACAGTAGCTTGCACATATTTGGCATTTAATAACTATTTCTTGGATTATTGTTGAAGTTTTGTTTTTGAGAGGATTCCATCCCTCTTAGATGAAAATGCCTGAAAAATGTTATAGCTCTGATCTCTGGAATCCATTCTCCTCAAAATCAAAGATGCATATCAAATGATTCCCAGTTTCCGCTTTCTCATTTCTCACCAATTCTACTGTGGTCTGGTCACTTCCTGCCAAAGCTCTTATCACTTTTACTTGACTGTGCGTTCCTTGAGAGTAGGAACTGTCTTTTGCCTTTAAAAAAAAAAATCCTTAGTGCTTAGCATAGTACCTGGAACACAGGGGATGCTTAATAAATGTTTATTCTCTAACTAATTTTAGCAGAAAGAAAACTACAGCTTCTTCCCGGATGGTTGAAATCCACCTTCAATCCCCATTTCATTGTCTGCACTACATTTGTGATTGATTTCCTAAAGTCATCATCCATTTCTTCCCCCTGGCTGAGTGGTCCATAGCACATTTTTTACTACAATATCTTTTTAACTTTTCATTAATCCTCACCAAAATATTTTACACAATGTTTTTCCTCCTCCAGTTGGTGTATTTCCTTTCAGCAATAAGTTTTTTGGTATGTGATGCTGCTTCTTCACTCTTTAATCAAATATATTCCTTTTAAATAAGGTTGGAATTTTCATTTCAATCATTGGTCACATTATACAAAATCTCAGAGATATTTATGAAATAGTATTTATCTCTTTGGATTAATATTTATATTTTGTTTTGGTTATTACCCATGCATGTAACTGAATAGGTGGATGAGAACAACTTGTTACTACAGCCATGGAGGTGGCTGAAGTGGGCACTGTGGAGTGCTTAGAGTTTGGTCAGACATCAAAGACACCAAGTTCATTCACTGTATCTTGGACCATCAAGAGTCATGACTTTTGTTTTGCTAGTGACTTCAATGACTTCTAGAAGAGAGAGTGAGGCTGATGACTCTGTAAAACTCTGCCTCACTTAAATCCAATTCACAAGCAAGTCAAAACATCACTCTGTGATATCATTGGTTCTCTTCAAAAATGAACAACAATTTATATATAGATGCTGATGTTAATAGTATTCAATATTGTCTCTTTTGAATGATCAGTCTTGTCCAATTGATATTATTTTTATCTCTTATCATATCTGATATTATCTATGGAAAATAGCTTGCCAGATGAATTTGGGAAGTTTTCTTTTCCTTCTCCCTTTTCAATTTAAAGCTCTCAATCAGATTTGCAAGTCCCCAGACAAATATATTTTTATCAGCCACCATTAGATGTCCTCCATTCCTGGTCTATCATTTATATATCTTAAAGCACAATCTGGAAATCCAAATTCCATTCTTTGGACAGCATCTTCTTGAATAAATACTTATTTCTCTTTTGAAATCCCTATTCTCTCTTAGCATTGACAGCAGTGATGAAAATATGACTTACACCTCAAAGTCCTTACAAAGGACTTCATAATCTCATGGATCTGTGATCTCAATGACATAATTATTACTTGCAATGATGAAAATCATAACTCACTTCATACCTGACCACACTTGGAAGGCTCTTGTCCAAGGTCTTCCTTAAATTCACCACAAGGGGGTCCATGGTTTAAGCTTGGGGTTTTCATGTTCTCTGACATCATGAATATATATGACTTAATAATCCCCCAGCAACATTTTCCAGGTGTTTTCTGGTAGTATCATTTGTCCCTAAGTGACTCACTAGAAGTAGGTAGCAGTCATCAGGTTAGACAAATAATAATAAATAACATTTATATAGCCCTACTATGTGGCAGTCTGTGTGCTAAGCACTTTGCAAATATTATCTCATTTGATATTCACAACAACCCTGGGAAGTATTACTATTATGATGATGATTATTATTGCTATTATAATTCCCACTTTATAAATGAAGAAACTAAGGCAAACAAAGGTTAAATGATTTGCCTAGGGTCATACAACTAAGAAGTATATGAACCTAGATTTGAACTCAGATCTTCCTGATTCCAGACCCACCAATGCTCTCTAAACTAGTCTATCTATCTGTCTATTTTCTTCCTTGTATTCAATTGTAATCTATCCAGTCCTCTTCCTCCTATTCAATTCTGGGCCCATTTCATTTTCATCTTTGTCTTATCTCTCTGTATCTCTGTATCCATATAGACATATAGATATTGATGCAATAGCTTTATAGATATCAATATACATCTGTATATATCTATATATACAGATATACCTATATGTCTATAGATATATCTGTATATCCACATATTGGCTCAATGGGCTATTCATCCAACTGCATATCAATATCTACACAATAGTCATTATTCATCCACTTGTTTTTGTCTTTTTCTGTTTGGATTGTTGGGCCAAAAACTCTTGAATGATTACAGATTTCATTTAATAGTCTTCACAATTTAATGTGAATGTGGCTAAGTTTGTCATCTATGAGCAAGAGTGTCCAGAAGACCTCCCCATATATAGCAAATCCTTCTTCCACTGGGACTCTATACAGGACATCCACCATTGTGGTGGCAAACACATATTTCCCTTGCTTGATAACATTGGTATCATAAAAGCAAAGGATCATAGTTCTAGAGCAGAAAGGGGCCCTCAGATGCTATCTAGTCCAATCTCTTCATTTTGCAGATTAGAAAACCTTGGGGAAATCAAGTGACTTGCCCAAGGTTACACAAGAAGTAAGCCTTGAAGGTGGGATTTGAATTCAGATCCTCTGACTTCAGTTAGTGCTCTTTCCATTTTATCACACTGCCTCTTAATTGAACAAAGTTATCTCTGTTGTTGCTTCTTTCAAGGAATCTTGTATGATTTTAACATATTCATGGGAGTTGCCTTATTGGAGGAAAGACTTTAATGTGACATTCTGTTCTGCAAATTAAATGCTGCTTTTGATAATCAATACAACCTTATCAATACAAAATAAGCATAGTGAGATTTTTAATTATCTATACCTTTCTGTCAATTGTATAACTATAAAGACAAGGTCTGTGATAGCATAATGTTTGTAATAGTTTCTCTGTTCCCTTCTCATATTTTCAGGAAGAATGCCATGAATTATGCTGTGTAGGTTACTTTCATATTTTGGAGAGATGAGAAAGTAGGCATATGGTTTGGTAGATATTGATGTCCTTTCAGTTGACTTGTTTTTTCAGCAATAATAACAACTGTGATTTTTCCCAATTATTTTGTGTTTTTTTTTTCTTTTCTTTCATATATCTTGAAAATCAATCACTTAAGGACTTCAAAATTGAGTCACCTCCTATAAAGATCTTTACTGGGTATACTTGGTCTGGTCTGCCATTTTTTCCATTCTTATTTTCTCTAATCACTTTTAGTTAGATTCTAAATGTAGTGGCTTTACTATTATTGATAAAGTGATTTGTTATAGAAATGTTTACAGAATATTTTTTACTGTTGTTGTTAGGCCTTTTGGTTTCGTCTTTAAGGGTTCTTGGGATGACCTGGCTTAAACAGATCTCATACTGAGCTTTTTGCATATTAGCTTTTCCCTCTACTACTCTGTGGTTTATGAAATGGTACTACTCATAATCTTCCAGGATCCTTCTCTGTAAGATTTTGCAAATGAGTTTGTATGCTAAGAGTGTTGCCCTGAGGTGACATCTTTCCAGCAAAGAGATCAAGCAAGCATTTACTGTCTGAGAAGGTTGTTTGGAGACTCCTTTGGCCTCCTTATTGTAGTGATTATTCTGTGTTGGTTAAACTTCTATAGAAAATGGTAATTGTCTGTGTCTGTCTGTTCTGAAATTCGTTTCCCATGTTTTTTTTGGCATCAATAGCTTGTTTAAATAGATCATATTGGAGCTGTTTTCATTGCACATTATCATTTTCATTCTTCTAATTTGGTGTTAATTTTTATCTTTGCTCTAACAAATCAATGATTTGTCTGTAAACAGACACCTGATTTAGAAATGACTCCCACACCAGTCACCAACCATTTCCTGTCTGTTAAAATACAATTTTATTTTTGTAATGTTATTTGTCACCCTTTCCAATGCTTCCTAGCTTGCTTCTTGGAAGGTAAATATGTTTTAGGGGAGAGAATGGACCTGCAATCCCTCTCCCATTGGATCTGCACTTTCTGCGTAACTCACTGGCTTTGTTCTTCAAGTAGGACACTGCGCAGAAACCATGCAGTCTTCTTCTTTCTCCAAGAAGCATGACACATCAGGATATTCCCTTCTCTTTTTCAGAAGGTCTAATCCCTGAACTCTAAATTTTTGGATTATCCAAATATAACTACCCAGGAAATCACCCTTCTCTGGCTAAAATTCTAGATTCCGGGACTATGCTATTTAGGGAATTCACAATCCTCACTCTGCCATGCAAAAGTTTGAGATTCGTGAGAATTATCCATAAACTACTTTCTTAGGCTGAATGGACACAGATATATCTATCTCTGCCATGTGCTTCTGCAGGAATCGGTATCCCAGTTGCTACCATCTGTTAAGCTAAGAAAGTCTACTCTCAGGATCTCTCCTCTTAGGCTGTATGTAAAGACATGTCTGCTTCTGCCTCATGTCACCATCAACTAACTGCTCCTGGGGGATGGAAACTGTCTATGAGCACAGGCTCCTTCTCCCAACCCTATTCCCCAAATACAGCAGTCCACCCTGCCATATTTTGGTGACATAAGACAGAGAGAGACAGAGACAGAAAAAAAGAGAGGAAAATAGGATAAGAGATGAGAGAGGGAGGAGAGGAGAGAGAGAAGAGCAGATAGAAGTAAAGAGAAAGTTGGACTTAGAACTCCATTTTATAGATCACAGAGTAGGGTATTTCCTCCAAGAGCTATCTCCCTGGATCCCAATAAGCTAATAATTTTTTGAAGTACTCAGTCTTTGGAATTTCTTCTAAGTTAATGGACATGCCTACCTCCATGAAGTGGTGCCTCATGGATGTTTCTGCACAAAGCTCCTGCCCAATTACCTTATCAAGTTGATTGGTAGAAATCAGATTGATCCGGGGCTCACCTGATTAATTCCTTTATGTTATCAATAGTTGAGTTAATACTTAGAGATTATTCAAAATCGGATGCTTAGCGCCCGTTGCCCCCATCCCTGAAGAAGTGGAAGGGAACTCCAAAGAGGTGGAGACCATTTTTTATTTTTTGTTTCTTGGATTACCATGGCTAATGGTTTCATCACCTAGAGGTAGCATGTTCCTGCTGAGGCTTTCTGTCTTTATCTAAAGGGTCCTTGTACAGAAATCATAGTATATCAAAGTTTTTCAGCATGATTAAATATGGCATATCTTGTAAGAACCCAGGAACACCACTACACCACAAGGAGGCATTAGAAAAGGACTTTTTGTGGAGTTTGAAGTTAATCTTCCTTAAAAGCCATTTTAATCATATTGCATCCTTACTCTTTTTCTTTTTCTAAGTTCATTGGCTAAAATCCACTGTTTGGCATTCAAGGCTGTTAATAATCCAATCCCACTATATCTATCTAACCAACCTTGTTCCTTACTTTTTCCCAAATGATCTAGGCACAATGGTCTCCTCATTGTCCCATGACCATGTGATTTATACTTTTGATCTTCATACCTTTATTTATGTTGGGTTTTTTGCCTATCCACATTTTATTTAATTAAAGTCTACCTCTTTCATGCAACCTTCCCTGACTCTTTAGCCTTTTTCTTCACTGGGATATTCTAGTATTTGTTTTTGACCATAAAACCTAGAACTTATGATATACTGTCTATTCTTGTTGTATCATGCCTTGACCCAACCCGACTTTGTTGAGGACAAGTACCTGTCTTAAAACTTGTTTTATCAGGGTAGCTAGGTGGCACAGTAAATAGAGCCCTGGAGTCAGGAGGACCTAAATTCAAATCTGGGCTCAGACACTTAACACAAAAACTAGCTGTGTGACGTTGGGCAAGTCACTTAACCCCAATTGCCCTACCTTCCCCCCTCCAAAAAACAACAACAACAATTTATTTTGTCTCCCCTGAAAGTCTAGCAAAGTAAGTAGAAGACCAATGGATATTCATTAAATGATTTAACATATAGTAAGGAGGAATGTGCTCCTTTCATGCAGATACTTCAGTGAGCAGAGGCTTTAGCTTAAAAGGTTAACATGGACCAAAGTAAACAGTGTAAGTAAACTGGAAAAGTCCTTTCCCTGGCTCTATCACTTACCTGCTCTGTGACTGGCTTTGTGGCCATAGTTGACTGCCTTTGTATAATGAAGATAACAGTCTTTGGCCCTTCTTGACCTTCAAAAAATCAGTGAATCATAAAAGTATAGCTAGTATCGTGGAGCTGAAATGGACCAGGAGGTGTAAAACATTTGGCAGTCCTTATCACAAGACACTCAATAAAGAGAATTTTATGCATAGAGATATCTGTATTATACACAATATGGGAAAAAGATATATCTGCACGTAGGTATCCTCTACAGCACAAATACCTTTATACACGTACCCATTCATGTTTACAGTAAGTCAAACAACATGCACACAAGCAAGTTCATGAGTACAAAGGCGGGTGGTGAAGCTGTTTCTAAAATACTCCTATTTCATATGGAACCATGGTGTACAAGTACAGAATGTTCTGTTTGACATTTGGAGCCCTTTATAACCTAGCTCTCCCCTGCCTTTCCTGTCTTCTTACACCTAACCCTCCTCCCACCCAACATGTACTCTTCCATTGGATGACACCAGCCTCTTGGCTGTTCCATGAACAAGACACCCTATCTCTTGGCTTTGGGCATTTTCTCTGGTTGTCCCCCATGCCTGGACCACTCTCCCTCCTCTGCTCTACCTACTGCCTTCCCTGGCTCCCTTTAAGTCCCAACTAAAATTCTATCTCTTTTTTTGGCCTTTTTTTTTTAAGGGCAATTGGGGTTAAGTGACTTGCCCAAGGTCACATGGCTAGTAAGTGTTAAGTGTCTGAGGCCAGATTTGAACTCAGGCCCCCCTGACTCCAGGGCCGGTGCTAAGTGCCCTAAAATTCCATCTTTGACTGGAAACCTTTCCCAACCCTTAATTCCAATGCCTTCCCTCTGTTACTTATTTCCCATTTATCCCGCCCATAGCTTGCTTTGTATAGATTTGTTTGCATACTGTCTCCTCCACTAGAATGTAAGCTCCTTGACAGCAGCAATCATCTTTTGCCTTTTTTTGTATCCCTGGCATCTAGCACAGTACCTGGCACATAGTAGGTACTTAATAAATGTTTGTTGTTTGATTGATTCATGTGCTAGAGGCACAGCAAATTGCTTCTAAACAGAATCATCTCATTAAGTAAAAGATGGTACAACAGAAGGAGAGCACCCGACTCAGGTCGGAATCAAGAGAGATCAAAGCTGGACTCCTGGCCATAACTGACTTGATATTTGGCCACAGACAAGGAACTTTATCTCTTTGAAACTCAGTTTCTTCATCTGTAAAGTGGCAAGATGATCCCTATAACCACCTACTTCCTAGAGTTGTTTGTTGTAAGAGAAATACTTTGCTCTACACATGGGTACACCTCAGCTTCCTCCTGTCCTATCACACTGAACAAGTGTCTTAAGGATAACAATTATTTATTCCTGCCAGGTGAGCCTATCTTTTGCCCTTCTGTTCCCTCCCCCCCAAATACATCATAATTAACAATGATGGTAGGGATATAATCCCAACACCTCAGGCTCCAGGATTCAGTGCCTGAGTCTTCCTCAAACCCGGGCCTCACTCATCTCTTTTCTGTTAAACACAGTTCCTGCAGACTGACAAATGAGTTGGAAAAGAATTCCAGATCCAAATATGGCAGGATTAAAAGAAGCCCTTAAATTGCTCCCCAAGTCCTCCTGGTTAGGGTCTAAAGGCCAGCCAGGCCCTGGTGAGGCCTGAGACCTTGCCTGCCCAGTTTGTACAGCTCTCCTCACTGTGCCTTTTACAAGGGGGAGGGGGAGTGTGATTGGTAAACCATGTCACTGCCTCCCTATTCTGGAGTAAAACTTCACCTTCCATGTCTCCTCCCCAAAGCTTGCTCTCTTCCCCCTCCCCATCTCTGGTAGAGGAGAGAGGAGCTACTAGCTTTACATTCACCAGGGGCAAGCCAGCATTTGTGATCACAGTGTAAAGATCCTGGTGTCATCCTTTGTTTTCTATGAGGACCAGTGACATCACAGGGTAAATGAAAAATTCATGAATATGATTCAAGTCAGGCACACCTGCACAAAGTTGTCAGGTTAACTCTCTCTTTCAGAGTCATGATGAATGGCAATGGCCTAGGATGCAATGGATGACCCTGGCACCTTTGATGTCTGCCCAAGCTCCAAGCACTCCACAGTACCTGCTTAATCTGCCTCCAAGGCCATTAGGATAGATGTCTTCTGTCGGTTCCACCAGGGGATGTCTTCATATCCCCCTAACTCACTGATGGGTTTGAGACCTATCAGTTACCCTCAGCCTGTTTTAGCCTGTCTGCCCAAATGGTTTTTACCAGGGTGTGGTCATTGGGCATGCTACAGTAGCTTGAAGCCATAGCAGAGAGTTGGGTGTTCAAAGATCCCATCCACACAAACTGATTCTATGTAAGTGGAATAGAGGGACGGCCTGACCTTCCCCATGCCCACAGAGTCAAGAGGGACGTGGAGAGGCAGACAGACACAAAACAAGCCCTCCGTGAGTCACTCAATCCTTCCTAAATCTCAGGAACAACAAGAAGGAGATTGTTTGATGCAGCTTGGGAAGCACTGTCTAACTATCACTTCCCAAAGAAATTCATTCCTTCAGTTTTGGTTCTTATATAAGGCTGACTGCCAACATGGCCCATTCTTTCCCATCATCTATTGAAAGCCTCTTCCTTCAAGGTTTCCTCCTTGAAGCCTTCTGAGATTTCTCCTCCTGTCTCTCACTCAGTTGAATGTGACCTCTTCCTCCTGAGTATCCTAGGATACTCTCTCCTTGGCCCTTCTTATAGCCTACCTTCCAGTATACTTATTTGTGCATGTGTCTGACTTCCTTCTCCCCCATCCCCCACTCCCAGTGATTTCCATTTTATCGAGGACAGGAAAGTGCTGATTTTCGTATCTGTACCCTCAGACCTAGTGCAGTACCTTACAAAAGGGAGGTGTTTAGCAAACCAGTTGGATTAAAACAATGTACCCAAGGACAGGGATTAGGAAAGAGACTTAGAACTCTTCCCCACTGCCCATCTGGGTGGTCTCACATCCTTTATATTTCACATCTAGGGCTCAACTCCAGGGAAAGGGAAGTAGAAGCAAAAAGTGGAATGGCCCATTCAGTTAATAACTAACACTTTAACAAGAGCTCTGCTGTGGAGACACCAAGTTGGACAAACCCTCTCTGCCTCTAGTCCTGAGCTCTGGATTTAGAGCTGACTGCAGAGAAAAAGGAAAAGGCACAATTCCCAATTTCTTGTCCCTGGGTCCAGCACAGTGGCCTGGTCCCTAATTCTCTTGTCCATTGGCTTTAATCCTGAGATTCTAATATTTGCATCAATCAGTACAGCTGGAAGGAATCTAAAAGATCCCTGAGTCAATGGCCCCCTTATATTACAGATGAGAAAGCTGAGGATGATACGGGAAAAGTAAGAAAAGAAAGCAAGAAGGTGGCCAGGCTAGGTCTCAGACCTGGGCTCTCCTGACTACAGGACCATAACATTTTTCCAGTGCCTTCTTTGCTAGTCTCTTTGTGGAATTTTCCCCATGGAAGGCTATCCTTTCAGAGGCACTACAGAAAGGATCAACATCTTTCAGTTACATACAGCTGTCTAGTTTTATTTCTATCATGTACTTTAGAAACATAGCAAATGCTATCAATAGTAAGAGAATCAAAGTTTCTGATGTACATTTTGATGTTTCTCATGTACATTTTTGATACACTAACCTGGTCATCAACCACAATGTAAGAAGTGTCATTAAAAACAAGATAAGTAGTTGTTTACTCTAAACTTTGTAGAGTTAAAAGACAGAAAATTTCCAGTCCATGAAAAATGATAGGGGTTTTGAAACTCACGTAATTACAAATATAAAAGGATTTTTTGTGGTGGTTAACAATTGGAAATTGAAGAGATGCCTATCAACTGGGGAATGGCTGAACAAGTTGTGGTAGATGATTATGATGGAATACTATTGTGCTATAAGAAATGAGCAAAATGCTTTCAGAAAAACTTGGGAAGACATATATGAACTGATACAAAGTGAAGTGAACAGAACCAGGGGAACATAGTGATGGCAATATTGTACAATAATCAATTGTGAATAACAGCTGTTCTCAGCAATACAAAGATCCAAGACAATTCTGAAAGACTTAAGATGAAAAATGCTATCCATTTCCAGAGAAAGAACTGATGGAATCTGAATGCATATCAAAGCATACTTAAAAGAAAACTCTTTCTTTCTCTTTTTCTCTTTCCTTCCTTCCTTCTCTTCCTTCTCCCTCTTCTCTCTCTCTCTCTCTTTCTCTCTCTCTCTCTCTCTCTCTCTCTCTCTCTCTCTCTCTCTCTCTCTCTCTCTTGACTAATATGGAAAAATGTTTTGTTTTACTGCACATATATAACCTATATCAAATTGCTTGCTGTAATGGAAATGCAGATTTAAAGATCTTCCCTGCCCCTAGGCCCTTTGATTGGCTTAAGAGACTTTGATTGGCTTAAGTGACTCTGAGAACCTTCTTTAATTTGAAAATATACTCTGCCTCCTAATAGGCTAAATGTAGTCACATGGAACCTGTGGTAGGAGGCTTGGTTTTCAGGAATGACCACACCTTGATGCTGTGTGATTGGGCAGTGGGTCAAGAGGGTGGTTACATTCTCTGAGCCAGGAGAAGACTATAGAATCCCTGATTTGAGGCTTTGCTTTGGGGCTCACTTTGAGAAGTGTTGTGTGATTTAACCAGATGAGACTCTGGGAAGCCATTGTTGAGAGTCCCCCCGCTTTGAAAACCCAGATGTTGATGCTTCCCTCTCTGGTAACTGTGATTTTGGTATTGATAATTGTTGGACAGTTTGGAAGCCTGTCTGTTTGATCTGTCTGTATACTCTGAAGTTCTGGGTGCTGACCTTTTTCCCCTGAACTAGATAATATATGTTTGTTTGATTAAAGTAAGCTTGTTAACTGATTTTGAGTTGCTTTCCTTTACAAAAGCAGATCTAAGAACCTATACTGGCAGCTACCCTGGGGATGTTGGGGTGCTTGCTGCTACACTTGCCCTCTCAAAGAGGGGAGAGAAGAGGCAAGGAGGGAGAAAATTGAGAACTGAAAATCTTAAAAAATGAAAGTTAAACATGGTTTTTACATGTAATTGGGGAAACATAAAATATTAAATTAAAAAAACAAATATAAAAGACTAGAGATAGTACTGAAAAATAATATGGCCATTCAAAAACATCACTGTTTCAAAGTAAACCCAACCTGTCGTTAGGTAGTTAAGGTTTTTTTTCCCCTTGTGTATTTTCCAGGGCAATGGAATTGAACCAATACTGAAATCTGGAGCAAAGGTGTGGAAGGTTCCCCATCCAAGCCCTAGCCTGACACAGCCAAAAGAATTTGGACAGCAGCTAGGAATGTGTGACAAAAGGCTTTAAGCTAAATAAATGGCCCAAAGGAATCAGTAGCCAGACAATGAGGAATAGCTGATTGGGGACAATGCAGAAAAAGAAGCAAAAAAGAGGGCTTCAGACTAGGAGGGAGAGAAGCAGATGATGATAAACTGGAGTCTAGAAAGACATCCAGGGAAAAGAAGCAAAAGAGGTATGGTATGGTCAAAGTGAAGAGGCCAAATGACAAATTAGCTTCATCAGTCACAGGGGATCAACACAAACAGCTGAAATTTAATTCAACAAGCATCTATTGACACCTACTGTGTACTCATCAAGGGCTGTAGGATCATTTTTTACTATATCAACTACGTTTTTTAAAAAAATCAAAGGTTTTCAAGAGGTTAACCCTGCAACTTCACCATAGTCAAGTCAATTATTCCCAGGCCAAATCAATGACCAGTCTAAAACCAATAGGTTACAAAGTTCTAGCAACTGGATGGCACAGTGAACAGGGCACTGAACCCAGAGTCAAGAAAAACCTGAGTTCAAATTCAGTCTTAAATGTTTACTTGCTGTGTGACCCTCAATCTCAAATCTGCCTCAGTTTCCTCATCTATGAAATGAGGATAAAAATGGCACCTCCCAGGATTGTTATGAGGATCAAATGGAATTTTTATAAGCTTAAAACACCATGTAAATTCTGTTATCATCGTCGTCGTCATCAAGTGTGACATCTGCAACATCCCTCACATTAGTCCTCCTTCTCTATTTCCCTAGTCCTGGCCCGAATGCCCATCTATTATAACCTCTTAAGAGGTCTCTCTTCCTTCATTCTCACCCTCTCTCCAATATACTGACATCATAATCTTCCTGATGAGAATTTCATGTCACTCCTGCTCAGAAATCTTTGGTGGTTCCTCATTGCTTATCAGGTAAAGTTCAGACTCCTTTGCCTGATGTTCACGACCCTCTGCAATATGGCCATCACCTTCTAATGCCCTGCTCCCCTCTATTCTCTATTCAAAGCAAGACTGGAATATTTTCTGCCCTCTAAATGCACTCTGTGCTTTTAATCAAGGGATGCCCTCTTGTCAGCACTGTCTTCCCTTTATCTAATGTATTCCCACCAATTCTAAATTTAAAGCCCAAATCAAATTCACCTTCTTTTTTTTTTTTTTGCCTTTTTGGAGGGCAATTGGGGTTAAGTAGCTTGCCCAAGGTCACACGGCTAGATTTTTGTTTGTGTGTGCATTAAGTGTCTAAGGCCGGATCCGAACTCAGGTCCTTTTGACTCCAGGGCCAACGCTCTACTCACTGCGCCACCTAGCCGCCCCAAATTCACCTTCTTAATGGAGCCTTTTCATTCACTCAGCAGGTATTTTGCTTGTATTCTATCCCCAACTAGCCTAATAATAAGCTCCATGAGGGCAGGGATCATGTCTGATGTGAATCTCCCAAGAAATGAAAACAACCTTTTGGGCAGTTTGCCAAGCATGATGTGCAATGCCTTACATTTTATTTAAAACAAACACACAAATAAACAAACTGAACAGCAGAAAGATGAAATACAAGCAGAGTGGTAGATATTGCTCCTAAATTCTTCATATTTATTTCTCCTACTTTCCATTCTCCTGGGTTTAGAGGAACTCCAGGGACTGTCTACAGCAAAAATAGTTTAGAATTCCACATTAAAGCACGTGGCTCTGTATACAGTAGTCATTTAATAAATGTTTGTTGAGATGTTATAGAGAAGCATGTCATAGTATATTGTCAGAACAAAGCCCCGCCAGTAATCCTCACTCATATGTCCTTAAATGAACACAGAAAACCTAAATGGTATGAATGTGATATCTCCCTGGGTCTCTATCATTATAATACCCCACACAAACCACAGAAGTCCAGTGGGAATAATGAAAAGGACGTAGCCAACAAAATCAGGGAACATGATTCATCACTATTCACCATGGTGATGGCACAATAACCATTCAGTTGTCTTCAACAGTTTAGAAACCAATACCACCCATTCTAATGAACCAAAAGAGCCACCCCTACAGTGACTCCTCCAGGAAGAACCCAGCAGCACTGTGACACTTACACACTTACACTTACAGCACTGTGACATGAGTTACAACTACAAAGTCCAAATCAAGGCAACAGAGATGTCCATCCAAACAGGAGGAAAAGCGCTTTTGGTTACAACAGAACAAAAACTGAGTTCCCAAGTCAAGGAAACCCTAAGGGCAGAGGGAGATCAGAGTCAAATGTCCTTCACAAACCATCCCCTGGAACATACTGAAGGACTACACATAAGAGATCATATCAGATAGAAACCTCCCAAGTTGCCAAAGGCAACCAAGTCACCAGCACATTGTACCAAGAGTAAAGTTGCCAAACATGCTCTGATATCCAGAAAAATAGCTGGAGAAGCTCCTAGACTTGCTGATTCAGCTCTATCCTCAAGCAGGCATTCAAGACCAGAAGCTCCCTCCTCTTCTTCCCCTCCCCCACCCAACTTTCTCCCCTAAAGAAACAGTGTAAGCAACTTACCCTGTTAGCACCACCACAAAATCCATTACGTTCCAGCCATTCCTTAGGTAAGAGCCTTTGTGGAAAGCAAACCCTAAGGCGATGATTTTAATTCCAGCCTCAAAACAAAAAATTCCAATGAAATATGGTTCTGTGTCATCCTGGGGTGGGGAGGAGAAAAGTCAGTCAGCATTAGCAGTAGTGGGAGTTCCATAGAACTATTAAGCCTATAGAAGGTAGAACAAGCAGGCAACCATGACCTCCTTTCCCATAACTCCCCACGCCAACACACACACACACACACACACACACACACACACACACACACACACACACGGAATGTCCTACATAAAAATCTTCTCCCTGGGGACTCTTGCTGAAGACTAGAATGAATTAAAGCAGAATGAACTCTCCCCAGGAGAAAACCAGAGACACTGACTCTCCTCACGGGGGGATTCAACTCTGAATGACCAAATGGGTTTTAACAGGAAAGAAATAAAACAGATGCTTCAACAATCTAAAACCAGTAGTCTTTTAGCAGGTTTGGTGACCAGATGGAGGCCACTAATGAAGAAGGCAGGTATCACCCCTAATCAGGGCAGAAGCCATTCAGACATTTCCTCCTTTGGTTTCTCAATCTAAAAATGCATGCGTAGGCTTCCATGAAAGGTGGGAATGAAATATTCTAAGGGTTATAAGATAGATGGAATTTATGGGCCAAGAGCCACCCTCTTTCTTGGGAAGGGAAGCCCAGAAGGGAAGGGAAGAGAAGGGAAGCCCAGAAGAAGCACTCACCAGGCGTTCAGACATCGGAGTCTTGTCCTCATCAGGCAGGTGTTGCTCGAGAGCAAGTACAATGCAGTTTGCTATGATGGTGGCTAAAATCATGTATTCAAAGGGAGTTCTGGAGAGTTAAGGAAAATCCCACTGGCTCATTGCGGCAGAGGCTTATGTCCAACTGTGTGCATGCACCCTCTGGCCCAAACATTTCAGAAGTCCCCCTGAAGGAATGGCCACAGTTAGTCTAGTTCACTTAAGTCTAGGAAAACAGGGATTTCTCATGCTTTCCACACTTCCTACCTTATCTCCCCTTCCCCATACCCCTGCTACCACATAAAGCTGCCAAAGCCATCTGTTTTACACTATCTAAAGCAAATCCTTCCAAGGGCCCAGGAACAGAGCAGCTGATATCTTAAGAAAAATTGGAGAGATTCTTCCCTCTTCCCCTCCCTTTCCTTTTTGCCATGTTTCTTACAAAATCTGCCTTGGGTTCAAGTCCTAAATACACACACACGCACACAGCACAAGAGAGCCTAGAAGTAAATTGACAGCCCCAAAGTCCAAAAGCAAATGCAAAGTTCAGAAGAACCAGGATCTTTTGGGCTCTGAAATAAGAGTCCACCAGGGCCATATCAAAACCTCCTTTAAGCGAAACACAGTCAGTGTTTTTCATAGCAAGGCCTGGGCTGATCTCCCCTGAAGTCAGCGATTTGCCCAGTCAGCTTCTGATCAAACAAAAAAAAGCAGATACTTTTTCTTTTCCCCATAAAAGTATCCTGCAAGTGCAAATATCCTTTTTCTGAATGCTGCATTTTCCCCTAAGGAGCAGAGAGATATTTCTCACTGAATCCTGTGTGCCCATGAACATCAGTCTGAGTTGACAAGGCCTCCAGAGTGTCCTGGCAACAGGCCCACAAAGTCCTAAAGTTCCCCTTGGGATAATCTGTCGTCTTCACTTCAGGTTAGAACGGGCTCTGTTGGTCATTGTTAGTGAATGCTAAAGTGTGTGGTCAAAGCTCAGACCCCTCCTGAGGTGACCCCAGCACAAAGAGGTTCAAGGAATAAGGATTTGGATATTACCCAGAAAGAGGCTCAGAATTCAACAAATTCAATTCAAAGAACACTGATTAAGCACCTTTTCTGTGCAAAGCCTTGTGCTTAGTTCTGGAAATAATGGATAGGAAGAAACAGAAAGAGTTATTCAGGCCCAGTAACTAAGGGGAAGATGGTCTAATGCTTATGACAAGAAGCCTGAACCAGGGTGGTGGCCATAGCGGCAGAGCATAAGGACAGATGCAGGAGAGGATGGCTATCTCCCATTACAGAGGAGAATGCCCCCATCCTTCAGCTTGTGCTAGCCTAACACAGGCCTCCAGCTTCTCCCCACCCTCCCCACTTACCCATATTCTTCACAGTTGGCCAACTTCATCTTCACACCAGGTCCTTCCTCTGACCCAAAGGTTTCAGGGGATTCTTATTGTTTATAGCAGGGATCAGCCAACTGTGGTCTGGGGGGCTGCCCGTTTTTGTAAGAGATGTTTTGTCAAGACCATTCATAGCTCACCAGCTAGACAAAAATAGGCAGTGGACCAGATGTGGCCTTCAGGGCCATAGTTTGTTGACCCCTGGCCTATACGATAAAATACAAATCCCTTAGCCTGGCATTCCAGGCCCTCCACAATCTGACCCTGGCCTACTCCAAAATGATCACTCCCCTCCCCTCCCCCAACATTTTTTTCTTTACATCTAGCCCAAATGGGCTGTCAGCTGCTCCCTGCCCCTGCCCTGATTTCTTCCACCTTTCTGTATATATGTACAGGTTGTCCACCACTCCAGCAATGAGTACCCTCTTCATCTTTTCCCTCAAAATGCCAAATCCTTCATGAAGCTTTCTCTGACTGCTGTTTCCTGCCTCCTCTCCCTTCCAAGGGACCTCTTGTGTTTATTTTTTTTACTAGAGCACTTTGATGGGTCCTCTATCTTTATCACATTTTACCTGGTATTATACTTAATTATGAATCTGTTGTATCTTCTAACTTCCCATTAGAGTGTTAACGAAGGAAGGAAGGAGGGAGGGAGGGAGGGAAGGAAGGAAGGAAGGAAGGAAGGAAGGAAGGAAGGAAGGAAGGAAGGAAGGAAGGAAGGAAGGAAGGAAGGAAAGAAGGAAGGAAGGAAGAAAGGAAGGAAGGAGGAAGGGAGAGAGAAGGAAGGAGGGATAGAGAGAGGGAAAGAAGGAAGAAAGGAAGTAAGGAAGGAGGTTGGGAGGGAGGAAGGAGACAAACGCTTATTAAGCACCTGCTGTGTTGCCAGGCGCTGTGCCAGGTGTTTTACAAATATTATTTCATTTAATTCTCACAAGAACCTTGGGCAGCAGGTGCTATTATTACCCCCATTTTACAGTTAAGGAAATGTAGGCAGACAGAGGTTGGGTGACTTGCCCAGGGTCACACAGTGTCTGAGGCTGGATTTGAACTCAGGTCTTCCTGACTGGAGACCCAGCATTCTATCCACTACATCACCAGCTGGACAAGAGACTATGCCATTTGTCATCTCCAGAATTCAGCACTGAGCCTTACACAGAATATGTGCTAAGTAACTCTGTTATCTCTGGGTTCCCCCAGGTCTTAGCATCCTAACTTGGAGAGATCAGCAAAGGCATTGGGAGAGGGTAGCTAATTATGGCATCATTTTCATGTGCAGAAATGGTGTTATTTCCTAGTAGTTGAGAAGGAAGGGCAGCAATTCTTGCTGGTATGATCCTTTGAACTTCTCTATTCCCCCAGTCCTGCAAGATCTCTTCAGCCTTGGTCCTCGAGCCTCCTTGATGCCCTCTGCTTCTGGGACTCCTCTGAATGAAGGGTGGAGGGAGGCGCTCCTCCAAAAGCCTCTGTCTAAGAAGGGAGCCCAAGTCAGTGCCCCCTTCACTTCCTACCTGGCTGACCTCTGGACTTTTCATCATCTTGCTAAATTGAGCACTTCCTCCCATTCTTTTCACCTCCCTTTAGTCTATTGTCTTCCTCTATCAGACCGTAATCTCCTTGAGGGCAAAGACTGTCTTTTTTCTGTATTTGTATGCCCAGTGCTTGGCACAGGTGCCTGGCATATAGCAGGTGTTTCATATATGTTTACTGACTGGACTGGCTCTAAGCCTTTTACCTTTAGGCAGCACTGGATTATCTGTGAGGAACCTGACCCAAGTAAGCCTTCTGGGCATGAGGAAGGATGCAGCTGATTGTGTGGTGATCCCAGGGAGTTTTCCCTTACATGAACATTTGTTGTGTACTTCTCCAAGGCCTGACTCACTGGGAAGGCAGCCAGGGGGGCAATTGTGTTTCTGTGTGTCTCCTACAAAGCATCTCAAGTACTGTGGTTGTTGTGCTTGGTACCCACTCTAGAGATGGGGAAGAGAAGTCATCAATTCACTCAAAGGACAAGTCTGTGATGGAGCAATAATTCAGATACATCCCCGGCTACATAACCACAAAGGTCATTTATCTGAGCCTCAACTGTTCCTCTAAAGTTATCTGGGGAGAGTCACAGATTATAAACCAGAACTGGCGTGAGTATTTTGGAAGCTGTATAATAAATTGAAAAGAGCTATGGTCTTGAGCTCAGGGGATATGGCTTCAAGTTCCAGAACTACGATTTACTAGCCCTATGAACTTATGGAAGAAGTAAAGAAACAAACATTTACTTAGCACAAAGGCGTGCCAGACGCTATGCTAAATACATTACAAATGTTGTCTCATTTGATCTTCACAAAAACTCCAGGAGATAAGTGCTATTATCCCCACTTTACAGTTGAGGAAACTGAGGCAGACGCCAATTTTTTTTTGTTTTGTTTTCACCTCAGGTCTTCCTGATTCCAAGTCCAGTGCTCTACCTAGCTGTTTGTAAGCAAGGTACTTAACTTCTGTGGGCCTCAGTTTCCCCATATAAAAACGAAAGGGCTGGGCTATATCTCTAAAGTGCTTTCCAGCTCTTAATTCTATGATCACATACTGCTTTGCTGTGGGATAAGGGAAATGCTGGTGCTCAGCGTCACTTAAAAAGAGGAAAACAGTGCCCTAAAAAGGAAGCCAAGGAATCCAATTTCAAATTGGAACTTAGGAGTCCATCCAGCATTCAGCTCTTGGCCCAAATCAGACGACCACACTCCATTTCACTCTGAAGAAAATATCAGCCACACAGCATTTTTGGAAATCAACAGCAGCAAGTCTTGCCTCTGATTGGCTATGCCTGGCTTCCTGCCTCCTGTGCGGGATCTGTGCAGGCTTGTAATTAAGAGGACAGAGAACAAAGCTGGGGATGTTTCGTAAATATCCAGCGCTCCTTCACCCCATGAGCGTCAAGTGTGGAAATAAGAAAAAACATTTACATACAAAGAAATGACTCCAAGCATATTTTCCCCTGGATGCTGCTTGCTATGGTTTCTGATACCATTATTCAAGCCAGACCTCTCTTCCCCTCATCGCTGGCTGGCTTATCCTCTTATTGGTCCTACGGGGAAGTTACTATCTCATCCCTTTTTTGCCCTGGCCTCCCGCTCCCTAAATTGTGCGGATGAGACTTTTTCAATATCAAACCTCCACCAAAGGCTTCAGGGGAGCAACAGCAATGTTCAACACTCTCTCTAGCTGAATGATCAGGGTTTAAATTGTCCAGTGTCTCCCAGGCCCTATGATGTTGGTGGTCCAGGGCCTCCCCTGGCATAAGGCGATGAAGCCTCAGTCAGCATGGAGGGGAAAGGGATCTTTGATTTCATTAGGAAATTCTTGTCAACAGTGTTTAGCTCAGTTTCTGGCACAGATTCATTATTTAACAAATGCTTTTTCTTTCATTTCATTAAACTATGTTAGCATCAACAATTAAACCGCACTTACTATGTACTCCTTTTCATCCTGCTTACACACACACACACACACACACACACACACACACACACACCCCAACAGAAAGAGACTATATTAACTTTAGACTCATTGAACAGAGGCAGAAACAAACAATGATATGGAAAAGAACTACTCATAGTCAGCCAGAAAGAGGAATGAGAATACCAGAATTTCAGATCTAAATCATGAATCATAAGCACATGCCTTGATCTCACCTCTACCCTAGAAAAGGAACCCAAGAAGCCTCAACTCTAACCTTCTGGCCTAGATATCAAGCAATCTCGACAAAGAGAAGGAAGAGGGGCTTAAGGAAATGATGCTCCTAATGAAACAAACAGAAATCATTTTGGAAACTAGCAAATATGCTGAGAAAAATGACCAACAGGGTGTGGAAAAATTAATTTAAATCTGATACGTGTGAAAGTGTCTCCTGGGAGTTCTTTCACTGATCTACTGCCCCCCATTCCCCTTTTGCATTATATCATCCCAATATAAATATATAGAATCACCTAATCTGAGTTGGAAGGGACCTCAGAGGCTATCTATGCTTATAGGATCGTAAATCTAGAATTGTAAGGGACAGAGTCACTCTAGTGCAACCCCCTCATTTTACAAATGCTGAAACTAAGACTCAGAGAAGGTATGCAATTTACCTAAAGTCACACAAACAGTAAGTCTCAGAAAGAGGAGTTGAGTTCCATTATCCTCTGATATGTCAAGCCAATGGTGGTCCAGATTGCTCAAGCCAATTTCTACTGAAGGAGAACTCCCTACCTCCTTAGACTATCTCATCCACCTTAGGCTAGCTCTAGTTACTAGGAAAATTTTCCTAATACTAGGCCTAAATCCGCCTCTCTGCAATTTCTAACCATCCTGCCCTCTGGAGCCAAGGAGAGTAAGTCAAGTCTGTCTTCCATAAGAAAGCCCTTCACACACTGGAAGAGTGTTCCCCTGTACCTCTTCAGTTTTCTCTTCCCAAACGAAGCATCCTTTGTTCCTTTAAATCACACCATCATCATCCTCATCAAACTCCCCTGGACAGTCTTCCTATTGTCACTGTCCTTCCTAAGATATGGCACCCACAACTAAATAGGATCCTCCCAAGGCCAAAGTATGAAAGGACCACCACCTGTTTTGTTCTAGACACACTGCGGCTCCCATCTTTATCAGGCCTAATACTGTTAACATTCTTTGGTTGTCCTGTAACATTGTTGGCTCACTCTGAATTTCACACTCAGATCTTTTTCTTTTTTTAAGCATGGAAACTTTTTATTCTCTGTTTTTAGTTCCAAATTTTCTTTTCCTCCTTTCCCTTCCCCCACCATTGAGAAGACAAGAAAAACAAAACCCATTACAAATATATATAGTTATACAAAACAAATTTCTGCATTAACTATGTTCCAAAAAAGGCAAACAAAACCAAGGGAAAAAAGCAAAAGAAGAAAAATACTTTAATCTGCACCCTGAACCCATCGATTCTCTACCTAGAGGTGAACAGAAATGCTTCATCATGAGTCCTTTGGGACTGTGCTTATAGAGTTTGTAAATTAATAAATCGTTCAAGGTTGATTATCTTTACAATATTGCTGTCCCTGTGTAGAATGGTCTCCTGATTCTCCCCACTTTACTTTGCATTTTCATTTCATACAAGTCTTCCTAGATTTTTCTGGAACCATTTCCATGATCATTTCTTATAGTACAATACTATTCCATTACACTCATAAACCATAATTTGCTCAGGCATTGCCCAACTGATTGGCAACATCTCAGTTTCAAATTCTTTGACACCATAGAAAGAGCTGCTGTAAATATTTTTGTACGTTATGAGTTCTTTTCCTCTTTCTTTGACCTCTTTAGGGTACAAACTTAGTATCGGTATTGCTGGGTATGTATAGTTTAATAGCTTCTGGGGCACTGTTCCAAAGTGTTTCCAGAATAATTGGACTAATTCACAGCTATACCAACAGTGTCTTAGTGTACCTGTTTTCCCACATTCCGTCTAGTATTTTTATACTCTTAGCCAATATGATGGGTGTAAGGTGGTACCTCAGAGTTGTTTTAATTTGTATTTCTTTAATTATTGGCAATTTAGAGCACTTTGTCATATAGCTATTGATAGCTTTGATTTCTTCTTCTGAAAACTCCCTACTCATATCCTTTGTCCATTTATCAACTGGGGAATGACTCTTCTTGTAGATTTGGCTCAGTTTCATATGTACTTTAGAAATAAAACCATTATCAGACAAATTTGTGACAAAGATTCCCCCCACCCCACTTTCCTGCTTTTCTTCTCTTTTTAGTTGCATTTGGTTTTGTTTATATAAAAACATAATTTTAGATAAACAAAACTGTCCATTTAACCTCCTTCGAATATCTCTATTTCTGGTTTGGTCCTGAAGTCTTCCCCTATCCATTGATCTAACATAATTTCTTGCTACTCTAATTTGCTAATATCATCCTTATTGTACCCATTTTGAGCTTATTTTGGTATATGGTATGATATGTTGGTATGTGCTGGTTCCTGCTAGACTACTTTCCAGTTTCCCCCTCAAAATTTTGTCATATAGTGAATGCTTGCCTTAGTAGCTGGATTCTTTGGGTTTATCAAATACTAGCTTACTGTGTACATTTGCTTCTGCATGCTATATACCTAATCTGTTTCACTTATCAACCCTGTCTATTTCTTACCTAGTACCAGATTGTTTCAACAGTTACAGCTCTGTAGTAGAATTTGAGATCTCATACTTCTAGCCCCTTCCTTCCTATTTTTTTCATTGATTCCCTTGATGTTCTGGATATTTTATTTCTCCAGATGAATTATTTTTTTTCTAGCTCTATAAAGTACCTTTGGTAGTTTGGTTGGTATAGCACAGATTAAGTAAATTAATTTAGTTCATATTTTCATTTTTATTATATTGGTTTGGCCTCTCTGTGAGCAATTAATTTCTCTAGTTATTTAGATCTGTCTTTATTTGTGTGAAGAGCATTTATAACTGTGTTTATATAGTTCTTGTGCATATCTTGGCAGGAAGACTCACAGGTATTTTATACTGTCTATTGTTTAAACTGAATTTCTCTTTCTCTCTTCCCACTGGATTTTGTTGGCAATATGCAGAAATGTGGGTGATTTGTGAGAGTTTATTTTACATCCTGCAACTTTGCTGAAGTTGTTAATCGTTTAAATTCATCTTTTTTAGCTGACTCTCCGGAGTTCTCTAAGTAAGCCATCTTATCATCTGCAAAAAGTGATAGTTTCGTTTCCTCTTTGCCTATACTTATTCCTTCACCTTCTTTTTCTTGTCTATTTTTATATCTAGTATTTCTAGTACAATATTAAATAGTAATGGTGATCATGGGCATCTTTGCTTCACCCTTGCTCTTATTTAAAAAGTATCTAGCTTATCTTCATTAAAGCTAATACTTGCTCTTGGTTTTAGAAGGATACTATTTATCATTTTACAGAAACTCCATATATTCCCCTGTTTTCTCATTTTTTTCAGAGCAGGAATGTGTATTGTATTTTGTAAAAAAAAATTCCTGCATTTATTGAAATAATCATGTAATTTTTGTTGTTTTTATTACTGATCTGGTCAATTATGCTTAGTTTCCTGAATTTTGAAACAATCCTGAATACGTAATATAAATCTGGTCATAGTGTATGATCTTTGAGATTTATTACTACAATCTCCTTGTTTGTATTTTAAATTTTGCACCAATATTCATTAGAGAAACTAATCTATAGTTTTCTTCTGTTTTGACTCTTTCTAGATTATCAAAAAGGACCTTGATAATGGTATCAAGATATAATATGGCATTAAGACCATATGTTTATCAGACAAGAAATTTTGTAGGACTCTTCCTTTACCTATTCTTTTTTTCAAGCAGCTTGTGTAGCACTAGAATTAATTGTTCTTTAAATGTTTCATAGAATTTGCTTATAATTCCATCTGGTCCTGGGTTTAGTTTTGTTTTTTCCCTTAAGGAGCTCATTTATGGCTTGTTCAATTTCTTTTTCTAAGACAGGGTTATTTCAGTATCCTATTTCCTCTTCTGTTAATCTGGGTCATTTATATTTTTGTAAATATTCATCCATTTCATTTAGATGGTCAGTTGGGCAAAATAAATTGCTTTTATTTCCTTTTCATTTAGTAACGATCTACCTTTTTAATTTTTGATAATGTTTATTTTGTTTTCTTCTTTCTTTTTAAAAATCAAATTAGCCAGTGGTTTATCAGATCTTTCCCCATAGGAACTGTTACCTAATCATGCTTTTTTTCACATTGTTCTTGTGGCAGTTCATTCTTTGAACCCAAGCATATAGAATACTAGACTTGATGTCAGGAAAGACCTGTGTTCAGATCCCAATTTTAGTACCTACTAGGCTCATGACTATAGGTAAGTCACTAAAACTCTTATAACCTCAGTTTCCCCATCTGTAAAGTAGGTACAATTGTACTTTAGTACTTGGTACCTACCTCCTAGAGTTATTGTTGAGGATCAAATGAGACTATAATTGTAAAGCATTTGGCACATGTTTATATAGTAAACACTACATAAATATTATTCTAAAACACTTTGCAAACTTTAAATTTCTCTATAAATGTTACTTATTATTATTCAACAACAACAATAATGATAATAATAAATAATCCCTTTAAACTTAATTGTTTTGGATTTGGTCTGTGGTTCTATCCTGTCAAGTTCTTGTGTGTCCTGACTCTGACATTCAACAAAATTAGCTGGCAGTGTGGAACTTAGAGCTCCAGAGACCACTTAGGTAGGAGGTCAATATAATAATCCAGATGAGAGGTGATGAGGGTCCAAAGTAAGTAGGGGCTGTATAAGCGGAGAGAAGGGCAATAGATTATGAGATGAGGATAAATAGATAAGATTTTCAACTAATTGGATATAGTGGGGTGAAGGACAGAGAAAATGTAAGGATTACTTGAGGTTATGAATCTAAATGATTGAAAAGACGGTGGTACCTTACCGACAAAAAGGAAAGGCTGGAGGACGGACAAGTTTGTATACACTGAATTTCAGATGGGACCTTGAGATATGGAACTAATATATATAGCTAGATAGATGGAAGAGAGAGATATATGCATACATATGTATAAGTTTACAACTTATCTGCAGAGAAATGATCATTGAGCTCATGGGAACTGAAGATTATCACCAAGGGAAAATTATAAACAAGAGAGGACCCAGGACAAAATTGAGGGGGGAGGGAGAATGTCCATACTCAGTGGAGCTGGAGTAGTATGATGATCTAGAAATGAAGACTAAATGGTGAGATAGGTAGGGGAAAACCAAGAGAGAACAATATTCATGAAAGCAAAGGGGAACGAGATTGCCCAGGAGAGGGAATGGTTGTGTGTCCAAAGCTGCATGCTGTCTTTCCCTTCCAACACCTCGCTTTATCCCCAGCTTTCAAGTTCTGGAATCATAAGCAAACCAATGCTGCATTTGCTCCTAGAGTGTATCAATCTATTACTTATGACGCCATTTACCAAAATACTCCTCCCTGGTCACTATATGTCCTATTTGTCCATCTTATTTGAATGTAAGCTCTTTGAGGGCAGACATTTTTTATATTTGCATGCTTAGTACTTTGCATATAATAAGTACTTAAAGTATTTTTTTCATCCATTCATTCTTAACAGTTGGATATAACAGTTAAGAGATAATTAGCAACTAGGTAACCAAAGGGGTAGCAGTTTCAGTGGAGTGCTACAGTCATAAATAAGACTGTGTGGGGGAGGTCAGGAAATGGAGGCAATAAATGTAGATGGACCTTCCTAGGAGTTTGGCTATGAAAAACTAATTTGACTGTAGTTTGAAAAGATAGCATAGTCAAATGAAAGATTTTTTTTAAGGATAGGGAAGACTTGAACATGTCTGAAGTGACAGGCAAGGAGCCAGTGGGATAAGAAGAGGATGAAGAAGAAACAGAAGGATAACAAAGGGGGCAAGCTTCTTGAACAGATGGGCAGGAACAGTTCCAAAAGCACAAATGGAAGGGTTAACCTTGGTAAAGAGAAAGACAACTTCTTAATCAGAGACTAGAGCATAGGAGGAAAGAGGTCTTGAAGATGTGGTGTAGGGGAGAAGAGGGAGTTGATTCACTTATTCATCAAACATTTAGTAGTACATACTCTTACTAGGCACTATACTGGGTACTAAGTATACAAGGACAAAAACAAAACACTCTTTGACCTTAAGGAACTTATATTCTTGTGAAGAAAGACCAACAAGGTCACAGATAAGTAAATGCAAAATATATCCCAGAATTGGTGAGATGTGGAGTGGGGGGAAAGCACTAACACTGTCAGAAACAAGAATAGGCTCATGGAGGGCAAAGCACTTCAGCTCAGCCTTGAAGGAAACTAGATGATATGAAACCACTGAAGTGTTTTCAGAAAGGGAGTCAAAGGGTTAGACATGAGCTTTGGGAATGATATTTTGGCAGTTGTGCAGAGATTGGACTGGAGAGAAGAAACACTGGAAACATGGAGCCAAACCAAAAGACTGCCACAACAATCCTGATGAGAGGCGATAATGGCTTGAAATGAGGTTGCCACGTACATGGAGAGATAAGGATGGATGCAAGAGATGTTGGGAAGGTAAAATCAACAAGGCTTGGTGGAGTCTGCTGGCTATGTGGGGTGAGGGGTAGTGTGGTGTTGAAGATGACTTTGAAGTTGCAAACCTGGGTGACTAGAAATGTGGAAGTGGACATAGAAATAAGATCAGGGAACTGGGGAGGGGCAATTTGAGAGGAGGAGATAACATGTTCTGTTTGGGGGTTGTCGAGCTTAACAGGGCTATGGGAAATCCAGGTGAAAACATCTAAAGGGCAATGTGGAAGGGGAGCTCAGGCAAGACTGTGGCTTGGACTTATCTGCACAGAGATGTTAACTGACCCTATGGCAGCCTAGAAAAGGGCCCAAAACAGAGGGTAGATACATGTACACATGAATGTGGGGTGATGGGTCCCCAAAGGAGTGGCTGGATGGCTAAGAAGAGAGTCAGAACAGAGATGTGTCACCAAAATCCAGGTGGTCAACAGAGGCTGAAAGGGTTTAGGAAGAGGCCATCAGATCTGACAATTATATCACTGGCAACCTTAGAGGGTACAGCTTTAGTTGAGTGAGTAGGTATAAAGCTAGATTGCAAGGGATTGAGAAGTAAGTGAAGGGAAAGCAAGGAGCCAGCTTTTTCTAGGAGTTTTGCTGTGAAAGGGAAGAAAGCTATAAAATGGGAGATTGAGGGACAGTCATATTAAACGAAAAATTTTTGAGCACAGAGGAGACCTTGGCATATCTGTAGGCAGCAGGAAAGAGCTAGCAGCCAGAAAAGGATTGAAAATGAAAGAAGAGGAGGAATGGTGATTGTAAGAGCAATCTGCTTGAAGATCCAGGAAGGGATGGGGTTTAGGGCATAAGTAGAAGGTCTGGCCTTAGAGAGAAAGGTCACCTCTTCATCAGAAACTGAGCAAAGGAGAGAAGAGGGGACTGAAGGCCTCTACCTTCTGAACGAAGTAGAATACTAGGTCTTTGGCTGAGAAGAAGGAGGAGAGAGATGGTATTGAATGCCTCAGGATAGAGAAAAGTTTAAAAAAAAGTGATGGTGTGATCTAGAGCCAATCAGGAAAGAATAAAAGATTGTCATGCAATAGTAATAGCCTGACTGGGATTAGATAGAATAGATTTGTAATGAAATTTTTCCTTCATGAAGCCATGTAGTAATCACCATTTTCCTTCCTAAATTTTCAAAAACCATCTCTTGAATGTATTCTAGAATTTTCCCAGGACTAAGTCAAGCTCACTGGCTTACAGTTTAAAGATGTCACCTTTTCCTCTCTTTTTAAAATAAGGTAAATGTGAATGCGTGTGAATTTCTTGGAGGAGATAGAAAAAGGAAAGACAGACAAGATCAGATAGAGCTAGAAGGGGAATCAGAAGTGATTTAGAACAGTCTCAATGGGAATCTTCTCTATAACATAAAATTACAGATTTATACAAAGAGGTCATGTACTCAACCCAGTGACCCTGACTTTACTGACTGAATGACCAGCTCAGACCACCAGGTAGGCTCCAGCCTCCTAAGGCTATTCATTCTACTTTTAGACAGCGTGGAAACAGCACCTGGATTCAGATGATGTAGATTTGGCCCTCAACTCTGCTATGTGTCACTGGTGACTCTGCCTCTTTGGGATTCAGTTTCCTCATCTGTAAAATGAGGGATTTGGGCTAAGTGATTTCTAAGGTCCTTTCAGCTCTAAGTCTTTATATCAGATGAAACCTCCCTTGGTACCTTCTACCCACTGCTTCTATGTATGCCCTCTGGGGTGAAGCAGAAAGTTCATCCTTCAAAAAGCTGGTGATGGTGCAGCATGGGAACATAAGACAGAGCCATTATGCAATTTGTCTCTTTCCAGGCCCCATGAGCATCCAAGAATTAGGTAAGCACAAAGAAATGGCCAGGAATATTTGTGGGGGGAGGGGAATAACCTCATTAGGGAAAAAAATGCTAAAGGCAGCAAATAAACCAACATTGGAATTAGGAAAGAGATGGATCAGAGGAAGTAAAAGCAGTTAAGTGTTCTCTAGCCTCACTCAGATGCTGTCTTAACCCTGAGGTAGGAGCTGAATACATTGGGCACCTCCTTGGATGCTGACAAGAGGAGGCAGTTACAGGGCCTTTCCTGCCCACTGATTGGCTTGTGGGAAATGCACTGATGTCAGCACAATCTAGGAATACATCAGGCAACAGAGGAGCATAAAAAGAAAGGAGATGAGAGGCTCTGAAATGAAGAAGGAAAGCTGGCTTCTGAAACACATGGATGTAAAGGGAAACAGAGAACCATCCAGGCATGTGCAGCTAAAAATGGCTCTATCCATAAATAGAGTCATCAATAGGTATAGAAGGGCCTAAAGCTAGATACAGAGGTAAAGCAAGTAACACGAGTAATGAGGGCTGAAAATGACCAACTGCTTGTTGGAGAAGACAGGCTGACTCTGCTAATAGAATCACTTATATTAAGTGAAATCAATTCACTTAAAATGACTTTGCTCCTATTGCCCCAAGTTCATGTTCTCCTATAGCATTAAGGAAACTGGTCCTTTTCCATGCACAATCTTCTTTCTGTCCATATCATCCTTCCTTCTTCCTACTTCCACCTCCTCCACCAAAAAAATATAATCTGGCCTGCTAGCTAGTCAGTCCATTCTTCCACTTCGGTGCTGGGGCCTTTCCAGGATGGGGGGTTGAGTTGAGGAGGAGTTGGGATGCTGCCTGTTCTGCAAATACAAAAGAAAGGGATAAAGGGCCTAAATTTGTCAGGAGGAAGTGACAAGATTTTCTTTTCAAGAAAGTTATGTGCATCAGGACTGGCATGAGAAACGTTACTAAGGGATTATGTCTTGCTTCTAATTCTAGTTTGAGTTAAGATATGCTCAGCTCAGGGGCAGCTAGGTGGCACAGTGAGTAGAGTGTTGGCCCTGGAGTCAGAAGGACCTGAGTTCGGATCTGACCTCTGACACTTAATGCACACACACAAATAAAAACCTAGCTGCGTGACCTTGGGCAAGTTACTTAACCCCAATTGCCCTCCAAAAAAGCAAAAAAAAAAAAAAGATATGCTCAGCTCAAGTGCCAATCCTCCTATATGAGGGCTTTCCACTCCACTAGTGATCAGTGACCTTCCCAGTCACATCAACAATATTACTTTGTGTTTATCTGCACACATGTTGTTTTCCCCTACTGTCTCCCTCCACCCCTCACCCCACCTCCAATAAGGTAAGTTTCTTAAAGTCAGGAACAATTTCTTTTTTGTTTTTGTAGCCTCCAATTCTTAGCACAGTGCCTGGCACATAGTAGAGATTGAATAAATGTTTGTTGAATCATGAACTGAGCTGGAAAGGCACCTCAGAGACTACCTAGTGCAGCCCTCTCATTTTACAAATAAGGAAATGGAGGCCCAGGAAAGTGAAGTCACTTAAAGCCACTGCTACTACTGCTGCTTGTTGTTTGTCCTTGGTTCTCAAAGAGGACCATGACATCAGGAGGTGATGCCACAATGTGCAAGTGAATTGGATTTAAGTGAGGGAGAGCAGTGCAAAGTCACCAGCCTCACTTTGTCCTCTAGAGCCATCTGGTCCCAGTGGCCAGATATGGATCAGTACAACTGGAGATGGCCTAGATGTGGGGGGAACCTTGGCCTTTTCACACTACGGTCTTTAACAGGTCTCAGTTTGACTGACTCAGTGCCAATTCAGTGATTAAGGCTTAATAAAAAATGAAGCAAAGTGATCAAAGTCACACACAGTAGTAGTAGCAGCAGCTAATATTTATATAATGTTTATTACATGCTGGGCACTGTCCTAAATCTGGGCAATTATTATCTCATTTGATCCTCACAACCTTGGGAGGTAGAGGTTGTTATTATCCCCATTCAGCAGGTAAGAAAACTAAGGCAAATGGGATTAAGTAATTTGCCCAAGGTCATATAGCTAGAGTCTGAGGCCAGATATGAACTCAGGGCTTTCTGACTCCAGTCCCAGTGCTCTATCCACTGCACCATCTAGGAGCACCACAGCTTCTACCTAGTAGAACTAGGTCTTCTAAATCTAAATCCAACACTCACTCCACCATACCATATAAGACCAACCATCCATTATTTAATTGTCCATTGCCCAATTCATATAATACCCATCTCAAATGGTTCAGATTAATGAGCTCTCCTAATCATCCAGTACTTCTTCTAAGCACAGTTTATGGACACAACAAGAGAAGGAGTAGCCTCTGTAATGAAGTCAGATATAAGACACACAGATGAAATTCAAAGTTCAATCAAGGAAACCACTATTAGCTTCCCACTTGCCAAACAGCTCAAAGATCTCGAGTAAAGAATAAGTGCTAACAATGGTGGCCTTTGAGACGCCCTAACCATTTTCAGTACCACGGCCAGTTCTAAAAGGTGAAAGTTGTTCACATTCCGGGCATTTGGCTCCGATAAGTGTGAGCTGAGCCAATGTCAAGTTAGTAATATAACTGAGACATTTTATGTTATAGATGGGCTAGACACAAGATGGGGGAGAAAAAGGAAAGCCAAACTAAGCAGTGACAATTTATAATCCATCAGCAGATGGAAGGGAATATGTCTTCCAATACCACTCAAATTAAGATTTTTATCATTTCAATTCTGAGAAAAAATCTACCCTCTGCCTTCTTGGGCTGTTATATTCAGCCCTAGATCAGAGAATTTTAAACACTAGTTTAATCATTCCCTACCCATGAACACTTATTCTCAATTTCTATCTCACCTGAAATCATAATACTCACCTCACCTTTAAAGAATTTAAAGAACCATGTATTTCTCTGGTTGTGATCAGCATCCAGAGTGTTTCTTCTAAATAAAGAAATTCTGCACTATCTGTATAGCCAAAGTCCCTGATTCTTCTTTCTCTTGGAGGCTTGACTAAAAATGGGAAAAGAACCTTTGCTGTCTTTGTTTTTCCCCATTATAGTAATTGCTTACTCTGCTACTGCCCCAACTATCTATGTTCATTTAGTCATTTTAGTTAGATATTATTCCTGACTTTCCTCTGAAAAGTTTGATGTTTTGTAGGAATACCATCTAGGTATCCATTGAGATTTGCTTGCTAGACTAAGAGTGAAAAGACCTAGGTTTGAAACTTGCCTTGGACACATACTAGATAGGACCATGGGCAAGCCTCTGCTTTCTCCTTTGTAAAAATAGAGGCAATATTTGTGCCATTTGCCTCAAGGCTATTGCAAGAGAAGGCTATTGCAAGAGAAGTATGAGGCAGACCTTAACATAAAATAGAAGTATGAGTTGACATATTTTTACCTAAGAATAAGGCCCCTTCAGAAAATTTTGCTTTTCAAATGATCATTTAAACATATAACAATTATGACACTGCCTTGGACCTTCACTTCTACCGGAATCCATCACTTTACTGACGAAGGTACCTAATCCAGCAATGTGGAGATTATAATGTCCCCAAATTCATCACTTAGTGGCCAAACCTGTGTCAGTGAGACTTTTCTGATTTAGTCAGGCCAGTCTTTGGGAATATACATACACATGCAATATACATGCACGTCTGTTGCTAGGTTTGCTATTGATACTTTTATAGCTTAGTAGCTTATACTATACCGACACAGCTTTCAAGGTCCGGGTCACTTCTATATCATGATGAGGCTTAGGAGGATTTTTATGGAAGCAACATGCACTAGCTAATTTTAGTTATGAAAAACAAGGAAAACAGAAAAAAAAACCTATCTATTTCAAACAACAATTGGGGCGGCTAGGTGGCGCAGTGAGTAGAGCGCTGGCCCTGGAGTCAGAAGGACCTGAGTTCAGATCTGGCCTCAGACACTTAACACACACACAAACAAAAACCTAGCCATGTGACCTTGGGCAAGTTACTTAACCCCAATTGCCCTCAAAAAAAAATTGTGTGCAAATCTAGGAAGAAAATGATTGCTATCAAGCATTAAAGAATCTTGTAACCTGGGGGCATGTGGTATAGGACACTGATGAGCATTTTCCTTAATTTTTCAATGAACAAAAGCCTATTTTCTTTTCTCCCCACTCCACTCCATTAAAAAGAAGTCTTGTAAAAAAAAAAAAACTCTTGTAAAATATGCATATCAAGTAAAACAAATTCCCACATCAGCCATGTCCAAAAATGTATTTCTCATTCTGCGTACACTGATGCATTTTCAGGATTTGCCCCATATGAGCAGGCTCTGAATAGACAACATCCTCTTCCCATCATCATCTATCCTTTTCTTCTGTTTTCTACTTAGTATATGCAATGCCTTATTGTGGTATGGAAATGATACTGAGATCCTGAATCTGTGCCTGAAAAACATGTATTCAGTAGGCCTGATGAAACTAGAAAGGCTTTCAATCTAGTCAAAGCAACAAACTGGATCCATTATCCAATGATTAGCTCAACAAAGCATGGAGAGGTATCTCAGGGGTGGGGAACCTGTGACTTTAAGGTCACATGTGACCCTTCACAGAGTTCAATCAGAGGACCTAGGGGGCCACATGTGACCTCAAGGCTGCAAGTTCCCCACCCCTGAGCTAACTGAACATGAGAAGGTTGGCCACTAAGAAATGATTTTTTTTGCCCATGGCAACAAGAGTTATTTAAATTTTAAAAAAATTTAAAAACAAAAACCAAAATTCTACCACATGATATATGGATAAAAAGTAAATGGGATAAAATGCCCACTGTCAGTTTTTTAAAAAATCAGTAACTCTAAATACAATCAATGAAAGATAGAAAAATACAGAACAGTCCTCAGTTCCAGGTGGCTCCTTTTTTCCCACAGTGATGTTGAAAGAGTATCTGAAAAGGAAGAGATAGGCTCAGAGTCATATAGCCCTCAGACTAGTTATACAACAATAGCAAAGGACATGAAGGTTGGGATCTGCACCAGGGGTGACCAGAAGTCCCCACACTGAAGAGATGACCAATCCACTCCAAGTCCTACAGCATGTACAATGCCAAGAAAGCCTGGAGGGGCCTTTTGAAGAAGGTGAAGAGGCCTTTGTACCCAAAGGATAGATTGACCATAGTCTCTGGAGAAAGTATAGCAAGCATGAGGAAGGTTAATGTGAAATGAGTCTGAAGGCTAGGATGAAGCTAGGCTGTGAAGTTTTAAATGCCAAAAAGAAGAGTTTGTGTTTTATCCTAGAGGCAAGAGAGAACTACTTAAGCTATCTGAGCAAGAGAGTGAGATGGCCATATTCATGCTTTAGGACTATCAATTTGGCAGCTCTAACCATGTCCCCTTCTCTGCCCTTCATTTTTACCTTCAACCATTAAGCTCCTTCAGTGATTGTTTTGAATTGTAATACTTGAGGAGATCAACTGTCCAGAGGACCCAGGCCATGTTATGCAACCTCAGAACCTTGTTTCCTTTCCTGTATCTCCATATCTCTGCATATCTGGGTCCGCATGCCTTCTGATTTATTGGCCCAGCTATCAGTGAAGACTCCCCTTGAAGCCTTATCATTAAAAAATAAACTCAAATAGTCTATGCCTCCACTAAGAAGCTTTTACTTTTGCAAACTCTATTGATTTAATCCTAGAGGCTCCTGGCAGCCATCCCAGGAGTTTAATCAATATGACAGCACCCAGTACAGACTTAACATCAAAAGGTCCCTAGCCAAGATCTCCTCCTTAGGTCTTCACTGACCCCAGATGATTTTCTTATTCAGGAAGGAAGATCTACAGAAGGGGAAGGAAGGAGATACACAAAAACTCATGGAGAATATTTAAGTAAGGTGAAGAAAATGTTTTCAGATATTAAAACTTCAGAATGGTTTGCTGCTCTATCATAGGCTAGTCGACAAGCCAGAGATGCTGGGTAGTATCATGAAGACATGCCCAGAGGCAGAATGTGAGTTGAATTCCTCTTGTGAGCAAGGACAAATATCTGCAAAAAGAGACAGGAAGGAATGAAGTGTGTGTTTGAAAGGGTGGGGGAATCTGTGTGCACACGGGGGTGAGCAGATAGAAAAGGTGTCCTAAAGCAAAGATGGAAAAAATCCTCTTCAACCCCTAACAATTAGCCATCTAGCCATTATTAAATGCCTAGCACAATGCTAGAGACACAAAGACAAAAATAAAATGATCCCTGCCCTCAAGCAGCTTGTTTTCTCCTGGGGGGACAACATATATACATGTAATTACATGTGCAATAAATACATGATAAGTTTTGAGAGGAGGATACCAGCAGTGGGGGGCTAGGAGATCAGGAAAGGTTTCATGTAGAAGATCTTGCTTGAGCTGAACTTTGAAGGAAGCTTTGGATTCAAAGAGGAGAGTTAAGGAGGGGATTTGTTCCATGCCTGGGAAGAGCCAATGGAAAAGAACAGAGATAGGGAATAAGAAGGTCAATTTGACTGGACCACAGAGTGCATCAAAAGGAATAATGCATATAATAAGACTGGAAAGGTGGGTTGGAGCCAGGTTGTGAAAGGCTTTAAAAGACAAACAGAAGAGGTTTTACTTGATACTAGAGCCAACAGAGCCACTGGAGCTTTTTGAGCAGGAAAGTGACATGGGCAGACCTGTGCTTTAGAAAAATCGATCTGGCAACTGTGCAGAGGATGGATTAAAAGGAGGAGGGAGAGACTGGAGGCAGGGAGACCAATTAGGAGGCTATTACAATGGTCCGGGCAAGAGGAGATAAGGGCATTCATTAATTAGGGTGTTGGCTATTTGAGTAAGGAGAAGGGGATAGATCCTAGAGATGCTGTGGGGGCAGAGACAATAAGGGTGGGCAACTGATTAGATATGGGAGGGAAAAGGAGGAGTTGAAGTGGATCTGAGGTTGTGAACCTGGGTGACTCAAAGAACAGTGGTATCCAAGACAGACATGGGAAAGTTGGGAAGAAAAGTGGTTTAGAGAGGAAAAATAATGAAATTTCTTCTAGAAATGTTGGGGTTTTAGACACCCATGGGACATCCTATACAAAACATCCAATAGGTGGCTGGACACCATTCCTTGGAGCTCCCCAGAGAGACTAGGCTTGGAAAAATAGATCTAGGAGTTTTCATCATAGAGATGATCATTAAACTCATGAAATGATGAGATCCCCAAGCAAGAGGGTATGTGGAGAAAAGAAAAGGAGCCCAGGACAGAGCCTTAGGGTACACACACATTTAGGGTGTAGGGTATGGAGATGAATCAACAGAAGAGATTGAAGAGAGGTCAGACAGGTAGGAGAACAAAAGGAAACAAGAGGTATTAAAATCCAGAAAGGAAATAGTATATCAGAAGAGAGAGTGGACCACAGTGTCAAATGATACAGATCAGGCTAAGATAAGATGACTGCATTTGTAGTTAAAAGATTACTGTGGACTTGGGAGAGAGCAATTTCTGTTGAATAATGAGGTTAGAAGGTTTCACACTGAAAAAGGCTGAGAAGTGAGTGAGAGGAGAGGAAGTGGAGGCAGTAGGAGCACACAGTTGTTGGTTTTTCCCCCAAGAGTTTGGTTAAGAAAGGGAAGGAAGATATAAGATAATAGCTTAGAAGGATGATAGTGTCAAGGAGAGGGTTTTCAAAGATGGTGGAGACCAGAGTGTATTTATAGGCAGTAGGTAAGAAACCAACTGACAGCAAGAGATTAAAGATTAGAAGAAAAGGAATGGGTAATTATGAAAGTGATTTGCCAAAGGGGTTGGCCTTGATGAAGGTTCCCCTCTTCATCAGAGAACTGAAGGGGCATAGATGTTGGTAGGAATCTAGACTTAGTTCTTGGCAAGGCATGAAGAGTGATATGACAATTGGGCAAGGGATTTGAAAGTATAAAAGTATTAGTTGAACTAATCTCATCGACTGTAAGGTCAAGATTGGGAAGAGAGGAAAGGAAAGCCAAGGAAGGAGAAGTGGAGTGGAAAAATACTGAGGGATGGAGAGACTGGAAACCATAGTAAGTATGGTGGGTTTAGAAGGAGAAAGGCATAGGGGAAAATAGATGATAGGAAATTATGGCCAGATAAGGGAATTTCATGATTCTTGATCATGGAAATAGAACACTTGAGATGGTAATGGGATTTGAGGAGACTGAGGAAATAGGAAGCTAGTGTGAGAAATGAGTATTTCTCACTTATATTTGATAACTAATTATTGTATTAGGACCAAGATTCTTCCCCTTTTCTACTTCCTCATCGAAAAACCAAATAGTGTGGGAAATCTTTCTAAAGCCCTTACCCAACCAGATCTAATCAGACAGTAAAAGAAAATCTAAGTTTGGGCTAATGGGTGCAACCTACTCATTGTGTTTGCTCAGACAGATCTAGGAAAGTGTTGATTCTCCCTTTTGTCAAAACAAGTCATAAGGAAATTGATAAGTCTCTTTGACCAAGATTTGGGTGACCCAAATTATGTATCCCAAAACCTTTATTGTATTATAGCCCACCTTCTCATTGTACTATTCATTTTCTTTTTTTTTTTTTTTTTGGAAGGAGGAAGGCAGGGCAATTGGGGTTAAGTGACTTGCCCAAGGTCACTCTGCTAGTAAGTGTTAAGTGTCTGAGGCTGGATTTGAACTCAGGTCCTTCTAACTCCAGGGCCAGTGCTCTATTCACTGTGCCACCTAGCTGCCCCATTTTTTCCTTTTCTTTTTTTTGGTAATATTCATTTTCTTATTGCTTGCTGGCCAATCAAAGTTGATTGCCACCCTGATGAACATCTTCTCTTCCAAGGGCATATAAACTGTCAACCCACTGCCATGAGAGGTCTTTGGTCTAAGAGAGACAATCTAAATGACCATCCTCTTATTAAAATTCTGGCATTATTAATAAAAATTATTAAATTACCCAGAGACTATGTCTCTCAAACCTTTTTTAAAAGGCCACACTATGGTATGTGTGAGAACATCAAGATATATGTTGAAATCCCCCAGTATAAGGGCAGGAGTTGGGGTAGAGAGGAAGACTACGAGCTAACTACTGTATTCCTTGAGAAAGAAGGGAGAATGCTATGAGGCAGGGCCTGGATAGAAGTGCCACTATGATCTGCATTGGGAGGTATACGTCTATTGAATGAATCTCAAAGGACGAGGGCAATCTAGACACCATATACTCACTGCAGGGAAAGGAGAAGAAGAATGAAAAAGAAGATGGAAGGAACCAAACTGACACGGCTATAAAAGCTTTAGGGACCACTACTTTTCTAAAGAAAAGACAATGAATTCTTTCTGCCTTTTGGGATAATAAAGCAAGGGAGGGGCAATGGAGCATGAAGAGACAGTGGGAAATGATAGGGATGGAAGGGGAAGAACCCCAGAGATAACAGACAAGTCAACAATAGAAGGGCAGAGGCAAAGAGAAAAATAATGCAACATTAGAGGGACAAAGGAGAGCAAAGAAAAGGTTTTACATGATTTCTCCTTCCATGGAGTATTATATGATTTCTCCTGTCAGTAACAACCTTCTCCTCTTGGACTACACAGGGCATTTTGTTTTGTGCTTTGCTAAAGAAATTCTAAGAGGCCATGAACCACAATTTAAGCTCCAAGAAGGCAAGGACTATGTCTTATATAAATTGACTATTTTCTCTAGCATCTAATGGAGCATTCCATAAACAATAGGTATTAATTATAAGTAGAATGCAAGCCTGATGAACTGCAAGCAAAAAATAAAAGAATTATCTGAAGTCATGCATTCTTTATTACTTTAAAAAAAGGATCTCCAAATATTTACTTGTATTAGGAAAAGGGTAGTCTAGGATAACAATAATAGTTAGAAAATATCTAGTGAAGATTTACAAAGCACTTTTTACATAGATTACCTAGTCAGATATCCATTGATTCTATGACTATATTGATTACATCATCTCTACTTCACAAATAAGTACACTGGCACAGACTTAGAGACTTGGCCAAGGCCATACTAGCATATAAAGGCAGAAGTGGTGGCAAAAAAATCCCTTCCTATCTTTCCCACTGAGACACACGACCCTTTGTCAGAGGTAGACATATTCAAGGATGATTCTAATGCAAGCATTCGAACCACAGCAAGAACCCAGAAGCTAAATGTGCAGCTTGGGCAGGTCTTCCAAGGCAACATGCTGTACCACTCCTTCCCTGAATATTCTCTTGATATCGCTTCCAGTAAATCTGCGTCCTCTTTGGAAGTCATTCTAGAATGAATGGTACAGCACCTCGTCTCCTTTTAAAGCAGATATTGCTGAATTGTACCTGCTAAGCACTATGCCACTTACTATCGGAAAGAGCCAGGAAAAAGCCCTAGTGATTGCACAACTCCTGGATAGTTCTCAAGACTCAGAATCACAGATGCCAAAACTGGAAAGGGCCTTAGAGGTCATCTGACCCACCCCACTCCAGATCTTCCTCACTGGCCCCTTGCCCTGTGCCCCTCTCCTCCCCATGTTTATAACATGCTAAGCTATCACCTTCCTAAAAAGGAAGCCAGAAATCACCATGTCCACTAATGGAGCCCTCACCCCCCCCCCAAATACCTAAAAGAATCTGGGAAGGGAAGGGGTACAGACTTCACACTAGCACTGAACAAATGGGTTCCACTGGAATTAGGTGTATACGTGAGAGGCAGCAGCTGTAGTAAAAACTGTGCTCAACTTGGTGTCAGGAGCAAATTCAGCCGATCTAGCCATGTGGTCACTGACAATTTACTTCTTCTGAGTCTTGGGTTTCCTCATCTATAAACTTTAAAGGACTTCATAAATGCCTTTTGTTATTATGCATGTTACTGTTCGGAAAAGAGTTCAGGACTGGGAGTCAAGATAACTGGGTCTTAGTCTTCAGCTAAGGGCTGCTTTGTGATTTCCAGTCATTTAACTTGTCTGTGTTACAGGAAAATGGGCCCAAATATCCTTGGCTTGATGGGTAGCTAAATGGTGCTGCAGTGGATAGAATGCCTGGCTGGTGTAGGGAGCCTCATTTTTCTGAATTCAAATCTGGCCTCAGACTTCCTAGCTATGCAACCCCAGGCAAGTTACTTAACCCCATGTCCCTCAGTTTCCTCATCTGTAAAATGAGCCAGAGAAGAAAATGGCAAACCACCCCAGTACCTTTGCCAAAAAAAACCCAAATAGGATCACAAAGAGTCAGATATGACTAAAACAAGTGAACAACGAACTCCATGCCAGATACCATGCTAAGAACTTTACAATAATAAGACTACAAATGACAGTTTCATTGCTCATCTTCATCAGCGTAAGAGTTTCTATACTACTATTTCCCAAAAAATATATATTAACACAATATAATTTGTAAAGAGAATTTGAAGAATCTGAAAGGCAACATCCAATGGAGTATGAGAACACTCATAGGCACATTTGCCAGGGAAATCCTGATGAGTCTGCCTGAAATTCAGTAGGAAAGATCCTTTTCAAAGGAACTGTTCCCTGCCCCCTCATGGTCTATAAAATTGACCTGATAGACCATCTCATTTTCTCTTCTGGACTCTTTTATTTTTCTTTTAAGCCTTTCTTATAAAATTAAGGAAGGGAAGAAAATACAGGAGATTTCTTTCTCTAGCCTCCCTGTTCCCCCTCCCTTCTGGGAACCTTAGGATAGAAGTACATAGGAGTTACATGTTTCCACCCATGATTTCTTGTCACTGCATAGAAACCTGATTTCCTGAGAGCCTTTTCTAGCTAAGAAATGGCAACAGTCAGGGCACAGGTAGCATTTCTGCAGAAACATGGCAGAGTTGAATAAGCTTTCATGTGGACTAAGAGGAAAGACCCAGAGAAATAAACTTTCCTAGATGGCAGTAATGTAGGTGCTAAGAAATTTCCTACAGAAGCATTTGGCAGAGAAAGAGGTAGGCATGCCCACTCAGTCCGAGGTGGGAGTCCTACCCTATTCTGCTTTTCGAGAGATCCTGGGTTTGAAAGTTCAAAGGGAAATATAGTTAGTCTTTCACAACATGACTATTATGGAAATGTTTTGCATAACTGCACAAGTATAACCTATATTGAATTGCTTACCTTCTCAATGAAGGTGGGTGGGGATGGAGGAGGTGAGAGAATTTGGAAATCAAAGTTTTAAAAACGAATGTTAAAAATTATATTTATATGCAACTGGGAAATAAGATATACAGGCAATAGAGTATAGAAATCTATCTTGCCCTATAAGAAAATAGGAGAGGAAGGGGATAAGAGAAGAGGAAGGTGATAGAAGGGAGGGCAGATTGAGGGAAAGTGTAATCAGAGTTCACACCATCTTGGGGTGGGGGGAGGGGGAGAGATGGGGAGAAAATCTGGAACTCAAAATCTCATGGAAGTCAATGTTGAAAACTAAAAATAAATTAACAAAAGACCAAAAAAATTTAAGAAAAAAAAATAAAGTGCCTAAGTTCAAGATTTGGAAACTTTTAAAGAGAGATTTCCTCAAGGGTATGTTTCTTGGATGAGGAAGATGATCAACAGTTGAAGGATTAAAATCACATGTCAAGAGAAAAGAAATCTTGCCACCTCCCACTATTAATATGAGTAACTCAGACAGTAAAAGTTCAGTGAAAGGGGGATTGTAGTCCCCAGGCTATGTTTGCAGGTTGGTACTCTATATAGTCTTGAGGTCCAGGGAAACTGGGCATGACTGTGGGAAAGAAACCAGGCAGAATGTCTAAGGGTACTGATAGCAACATTAAGTTTAGTCCCCTTCCAAGGGAAGAGCTGATGAGCTCCAACTGATGGGCTATTTGAGTATTTTATGTGTTCTTATATCTGCTTATGAGTTCCTATGAATCCTCCATTATCTGAGTCAGAAAGGGAAAATGAGTTTGCAAAAAATTTTGACACGAGACTCAACTAAGTCAGATTATCCCACGAGCATTTCTAGGTGAGACCAAGAGGATAACAAACAGACAAAAAACAGAACAGTTCTGTAAGTATTTCTATAACAAACTATTTTCACTATTGATGACAGCGGCATGAACCACATTTAGACTAACTCTTCAGATACTGTCATACTATATGAATACATATGACTAAAAAAGATAGACATGGGAAGAACAATTGGGCCAGATCAAATACAAATCAAATACAGAAAAAAATCCGCAGTAGAGATGATTTTGAAAACACTGAGTAAGCCATTATCAAGAAATCTTAGAGAATGTAAAAGAACCAAAATATTGGGAAAATAATAAGCAGTATCATTATCTTTAAAAACTGAGCAATAGAACATCAATTCCTCCCTTTTATGCCTACTTTCTCAACAAATTACCTCAACAAATTCTTTATGAGAATGATCTGTTCACATAGTGGATATCCTTGATAAAAATCTCAGAAGAGAACAGGCAAATTAGCAGATGATTCACTACATCAAAGCATATCTTCATAGTTATAAAATTAAAGTGTAAAAGGTATGAAAAACACAAGATCCTACTGCGCTCATTGCTTGGAAATTTGGCAGTGTAGAGGTTTCGACTCAATCAAAGAGCTGCACTTGAGGACCTAGAGGGCCACATGTGGCCTTGAGGCCGCAGGTTACCCACCCCAATCTATGTCTTTATCAAAGGTACTGATAAAAATGTTAAATATCTCAATGCCAAGCACATATCTCTGGCACACTCCACTAGAGACCTTCTTCCAAGCTGACATGGCATCATTCATGATTATACTCTGGTCCCAATTACTCAAATAGTTCTAAATCCACCTAATTCTACTGACATCTGGCACATATCTCTTCGGCTTGTCTACAAGAATAACATGAGACATGCTGCCAATTCTTCGTTAAAATCTATGTAAAACTTATCTACAACAATCCTCTGGCCTTTCAGTCTGGCAACCATGTCAAAAAAAAGGAAATGGGGTTAGTCTGTCATGGCTTGTTCTAGAAGAAGCCAAGTTGTTTCTCTGTGTTCACTACATCCTTTTATAGATGCTCACTAACCATCCCTTTAATTTGCTTTCCAATTTTGCCAGGAATTGAAGACAGGCTCACAAGTAAAGAATCTGCAGTCATTCTCTTCCCCTTTTCTTGGAAAACTAGGATAACATTTGCCCTTCTCCAATCCTCTGATACCTATCTGGGTCCCTATAACCTTTCAGATACTTCTGCTAGTGGCTTATTGATCACATCTATCAATTCTTTCAATGCCCTCAAATATATGTAATCCATCTAGGATAAGTGCATGGAATTCATCAAGTGCAAAGGCTTAGATGTTCTTTTGTATAAGCTCCACACTTATTTTCAGTGTCAACATTCTATTAGCCATTTTTATGCTGTTCTTTCAATTGATCAATAAATCAACAAGCATTTTGTGTGCCAGGCACTATGCTAGGCAATGTGGATACAAATACAAAAACGAGTAGTCTCTACCCTCAAGGAGCTGACATTCTACAAGAGGAATACGACATATTCACAGTGAAGTCAAAACAGGGGATCTACAAAATAAATGCAAATTTGTTTGGGAGAAAGGACATTAAAAACTGAGGAAGGTGTCACTTGAGCTGAGCCAAGAGGAAGAGATGAAGATACTTAGGGAAGGGGAAGGTAAGCTTGTGAAAGCTTGGAGACAGGCAATGGAATATCATTTGGGGTGAATAGAAAGAAAGTAGGCAGGTCTGGCTGGAGCACTGAGCGAATGCGAGGGAGTAATCTGAAACAAGCTCAGAAAGTTAGGTTGAAACCAAACTGTGGAGGGCTTGAAATGACAAACAAGGGAGTTAGCATTTTATCCTAGAGGCAAAGGCAACCGTTCTTGTCCAAAGACCATGTTCTTTGGTAGAGAAAACTCATAAGAGCTGACACCTAGACCTGCTCTCCCTCATTTATTATGATCTTTCCATCCACCCTAAACAGTGACTCATCCCTTCTTTGAACCTCCTCTTTCCCCCAACACATTAAAAAAAATCACACCGTCACATTTTTGTTGTCTTTAGTTTTCAGTCCATTCTGAGCTGTAGCAGTCCTGCCAATAATCTTATAGGTCTGTGCTATGCCTCTGCTAACTGTTCTTGCTTCCATCTTCTGAGTGGATGTGTTTTAAATTTAGGTTGGTTGATGAGCTCCCTGTGCATTCATTCACATCTTTCATCAGAATTATTTTTCTTTGTCTTCAGAATCCATCCTTGACAATTTCCTTGACCTTCTGGATGGGCTTTTTTCTTTATATTTTAATCCGTAGGATCATACCTCTTTTTTATCTGAACCCTTTGAAGCCTGCTCTCCCCAAATCTAGAATGCACATCAGACTATTCCTGGCTTACTTTTCTTCTTTATCATAAATTCTAAGCTAGTATAGTCACTATCCTCCAAAGATTCCATCGATCCCTATCAATTGCTTCTCTTCTGATGTCATGTAGGATCTCCTCTGCAGCATCCAAAAGGATGAAGGATTCCACATAGATGGTGAGAATCTCCCCTTAGATATGATGCTATATTAATTGCATAGAATGGAGTCTCCTTAAATTCATTCCAAAACCACTCAAAAGAGACTGCCCTAACAATTCATACAGGGACAACAAAAGAGATGATAAATGCCCATTTCCAGACTATGAGATGTGGTTGAATGGGCAGTTCCTTATCAGTACATATATCTTTAATAGGTGCTCCAAATGACAATGACCTGGATTCAGAATCAAATAGGTGACAGTAAGAGGATTGGCTTGAACTTGGGATATTTGGGAGCACTTTCAATGATCCTAAGCTGCTTCATGACATCAAAAACCTCATCTTTTTTAAGATCAAAATTCTTCCAGGGATGCCACAGCTAGGTCTTTATTAATGTGAACAGTGAATCCTGTAAAGTGGTCACAGGGGCTCAAATTCACACTATCTGAAGCTATAATTATGTAAAATATGGCCATTGGTTCATCACATTCATTATTAGCACTAATCAAGACACAGGTCTACAGACCTGTCATATGTCACCCACAATTTTAAATCTTTGGAGCTTGTGACCTTTTGTGATTCTTAAGAATCACATATGTAGGGGCGGCTAGGTGGCGCAGTGAATAGAGCGCCAGCCCTGGAGTCAGAAGGACCTGAGTTCGGAGCCGGCCTCAGACACTTAATCCACACAAACAAAAACCTAGCCGTGTAACCTTGGGCAAGTTACTTAACCCCAATTGCCCTAAAGGGGCGGCTAGGTGGCGCAGTGAGTAAGAGTGCTGGCCTCAGAGTTGGGATGACCCGAGATCAGATCCGGCCTCAGAAAATGAGCACCCACACATAAATAATGACTAGCCGTGTAACCTTGAGCAAGTTACTTAACCCCAATTGCTTTAAAAAAAAAAAAAGAATCACATATGTACATATCACATATGACATATGGACCAATGGATAAATGTGTGGTAGATCTGTGTAATACATATCACAAATTGTCACTGATGGCTTTCAAATAAGAGGTGGCATGAAATATACCATCTAGGACATATATGATGGGAAAACAAAAGGGGATAGTCCTACAATAAAAACAAGGAACAACAGATAAACAGCCCAGGAATAAAAAAAAAGACTTAAAGGAAAGTTTCTGGCACATTGCATAAATCCTCTATTGAAGATTTAAAAACAGGGACAAGAAAAATATAGGATGAGAAGGCATCCTATGAGATTTTAATCTGAATCACTGAAAGTATACCTGCATCAAACAGATCATATACAAAATAGAACAATGTAGCACTACATATTAATAAACATATTTACTATAACCATAATGAAATACAATTGCCCCTACAAGCTCTCCTGGCAGACTAATGGGCTGGAGAGTACACAATCGTGGTCCTTATTGACTGAACCATCAAAGGATACTTATAGCAAATATCTCAAGGACATATCCAACAAAAAACTTCAAACTGATACCCTCTCATAGGCAAAGGTTTGGTTTGGTTTTTAAAGTATGTTCGTATGGATTAGATAGAGAGAAAACAGGACAGAGGAAAGTGCAGTACAGATGAAAAGAAAAGACCTGAGGAAAGAGCATGGATAAAAGTGTATGGACATAAAGGGAAACACTTCCACACATATGGAGGGAGAGCGTAGCAGCTAGATAAGAAATAAAAATATGAGACCTGAAGAGAAAGGAGGAGGCCAAAAAATTATGGGGAGGGAGTGGAGAGAAGGAAGAAAGTGAAAGAAAAGAATAATCAAGGGAAGGAAGAGAGAAGAGAGAGAGATCAAGGACAAGGGGAAAAAGAAGAAAATGAACAGCATAGTTCCTCATCACCAGGGTACCTGAAAAGTCAATGCTAGCTTGCTCTGAAATAGCCATGTGTGGTGCCTACAACTCTCATTAATTTCACTATCAAACAATCCCCAGCATCACAGGCTGCATGTATTATTTATTAAATATTTAACTAGGAGAAATCCAGCTGAGATGAAACCTTGCCTTTATATCAGGACCCTGGAGAGTATGACATGGGACTTGCTGCTGGGATTAACCAGCTTACACCCATTCTCAGCAGGGCAAAGCCCAGGGTGTTTGGTGTAAGGAATCAGACTGGAGAAAGAGACCACTAAAGCTAGCGTGGCATCCTCCTCTCGCCAAGAAAATTAAGTGACAATGAACTACCAAGCTTCTAGATAAGTCACTTTTTGTTTTTGTGGAGTGATCTTCTTGTCCAATAATTTTTTTAAAGAGCTAACTTTCTACCATTTTGACATGCAGGTGTCTGGGACTTGGAAAAGGTGTGTTTTGACTCTGAAGAACTTGAAGGCTATGGCTCTATGAAACCTCAATATTCCATTAAAAATAAAAGTTAAGAAAAAGATAGGACGCCAGAATGGTTCCTTCCAACTCTAAGCACATCCTTTGAGAAAAATCATTCAATTAATTAATAAGCATTTAATGAGCTCCTTCTTTATGTGAGATACTGTGATAGACAATTAGGATACAAAGACAAACACGAACTATCCCTCACCTCAAAAAGCTTGAATTCTTCTGTGAAGGACAACACTTAGGTCAAAGGATATGAACAAGCAGTTTTCAGGCAAAGAAATTAAATTAAAATGCAAATTGAATGCAAATCAAAACATCTCTGAGGTACTACCTCACACCTATCAGATTGGTTAATATTACAGAATAGGAAAATGACAACTGTTGAAGGGGATGTGGGAAAATTGAGACACTGATGCACTGTTGGTGGAGTTGTAAACTGATCTGATCATTCTGGAGAGGAATATGGAACTATGCCCAAAGGACTATAAAACTGGGCATTCATTCCCTTTGACCTAACAATACCACTACTAGATCTACATTCCAGAGATTTGTTTGTTTGTTTGTTTGTTTTAAATAAAAGGACTGCTGTGTACAAAAACATTTAGAGCAGCCCTTTCTGTGGCAATAAAGAATTGGAAATTGAGGGGATGCCCATCAGTTGGGGAATGGCTGAACAAATTGTGGTATATAATTGTGGTAAAATATTATTGTACTATAAGAAATGATGAACAGGATGCTTTCAGAAAAACCTGGAAAGATTTACATGAACTGATGGAGAGTGATGTGAAAAGAATCAGAAGAACACTGTACATAGCAATAGCAGTATTATACAATGATCTGTTGTGAATGACTTATTCTCAGCAATACAATGATCTAAGTTCTAAGACTTAAGGACAAAAGTCTGAAGGACTTAAGAAGAAAAATGCTATCCACCTCCAAAGAAAGAACTGATGGAGTCTGAATGCACATCAAAGCATACTATTTTAACTTTACTTTTTGTGGGGGTTTCTTTTTGGTCTGTGTTTCTTTCACAACATGAGTGTTATGGAAATATGCTTTGCATGATTGGACATGTATCAAAATATATCAAAATGCTTGCCTTGTCAGTGAGGGGGGAGGGAAGAAAGGAGGAAGGGAAAGAATTTGGAACTCAAATTTTTGAAAAAATAAATGTTAAAATTTGTTTTTACACTTAATTGAAAAATTTTTTAATAATATATGCATATAGAAAATAACACAATGTTGTTATTTCTTTCCCCAGATTTTCCTAGAGAAGGAAATAAAGACCCTGATAAAGAACATATAAATCATGTTGTCCCAACTCCAATATTGTCTATGGGATTTACAAAGCATTTCTCTTGAAATCAATAGAGACAGTGGACACTGGGTGAAAAAGACAGCAAGGAAAAAGACACAGTAGTGTTTGGCTGCTTTCTGTGAGATACTGATTTCCATGATTTTGGTCAGATCTCATCATGGAAGGTAGGACAAGGAAGGTTAGGAAAAGGGTACTTTGTGACACCTGAGAGAAAAGGACTTGAATACAATATTAGAGTTTTCATAGAATGAAGAGTTAAAGGGACCAGAGAATGGGAGACTAGAATGTATTTAGCATACATGAACTTATTTCATTTTGCTATTTGCAAAATTTTGCTATTTTCCATTGTAGGCACTTTAATGAGTCATGACTATCTTTCTGGTGCTGCCTCTTGGGGGTTAACATGCCCATATGCCAGGTCATTTCCAGCCAGGGAAACCCTCAAATAATATTATTTGTGGGAAAGCAACCAAGGTAGAGTATTATTAGTAATTATTATAGAAAACCTCTTGGAAATATTCTCCAAAAGGGCCCCACTTAATAATGTGTTATCCTATTTGGAATTAATTCAGGAAAGAGGAGGTGGAAAGAAAATCTCTTCTCCAGAGAGCCTTCCCTGGGAAAGCCAGGAAGGAAAACAGGTGGCTTCACAGAAAGAGCTCTGCCATCTTACAGCCCGAGAGAATTCTTCCCTATTAGCACTGAAGGTGATGGTGGCATTTTAGCATAGGAGTGCTGCATGAGACTCAGAGAACAATGAATCAGAGAATGTTAGAGCAGGGAAGGACCTTAGTGAAGATTGTTTAGTTAAAAAAAACTGGCAAAATCGGGAAGGGGAGTGTAGGGAAAAAAGGCAAAGCAAACAAAGCTCTTGCTCACATTCAGCCACCTCTGAATGGGTGTATAAGGCAGTCTTGACAAAAGAATAACTTTCTGAAACACTCCCAAGGCAATCCTCCCTTCTCAGGCACAAATAAACCAATGTTCCCATCAAACAAAATACTGAAAAAACAAGATAAAGACTTCTCTAGATATTTGGGACTCCTCCAAATATCTCAATCAGAGGTTCTTCACTTTTTTGTGTCATGGGCTTTTTTGGGAGTCTGGTGAAGACTCTGGACCCCTTCTCAGAATTATAGTTTTGATGCATAAAATAAAACACAGGGGATTACCAAAGGTTAATGAAAATAAAGGTGAACAAAAAAAAAAAACCTACAAGGAAGCAAAGAAAAGATGGACAGCTTTCAACTTAATGCACAGTATTTAATATACAGGTTTTCTTGAAATGATAAGTTATTGCTATACATTTTGAATCCTCTCCTATGTTCTGCTGTGCAAATGAAATTTTTTCCTATTTTATATTTAAGTTTAATATTAAAGTATATTATGTTTGTTTTTCTTTTCTTATTACATATTTAAGTTTTAGTATTTGTCTAATATATATATGTATATATAAAACTTTAAAAAAGAGAAAAAAAGAAAGGAAAGACATATATTTTTTTTCTGTCCAAGTTCACGAACTCCCTGAAATCTATCCATGGACCCCTTGCAGAACCAGGTTAAGAGCCCCTGAATTCTAAATGTTATTATATATTACTGTAAAAATCACCCCCAAACTTTCACATGTTCAGAATTCATTCCTGGCACCTATCGCAGAACACCTAGGCCTCTTTGCAAAGGATTGTTGGATTTAGATTGGGAAGGGACCTTAGAAACCATCTAGTCCAACTGTCTCACTTTTACAGACGACAGGCAGAAAGAGGAAAGGACTGGCCCAAGGCCACACTGGTAGTAACGAAAAGAATGAAGATTCCAACTTCAGTCTTCTGATCTCAAATCCTGGGCTCTCCATCATACTCTACCATCTCTCAAATACATGCCCTCCCCATTGAAGAATCCAGGTCTAGTCTCTACAGCACTACACAGGCAGCTGAATATGCAAACAAGTCTCTGCATGCATTCATCTCACCTTTACCTAGTCCTGAAACTCTTCTCCAGGCTCCCCATTTAAGGTCAAATCTTTATCTACCAGGATTTCTCAGAAGTTTCAAACCCACCAGAAAGTGAAAAAGAATGGATACTTACCTCACTGTTCATTCTTCCTCATTCCCTCCCCCCGTGGCCAGTTGCAAAGTATTGATTCTTTTTCCACAGCATTTCTCCCAGGCATGTTCTTATTTTCACTCATATGACCATCACCCTAGTTGAGATTGTCAGCACCTCTTGACCTTCTGATTGTTCTCCCTCCTCCTAGGCTCTCCCTTCGCCCTAATATCTCCTCCTTAAGGCTGTCAAATTTATGTTCCTAAAGCACAGCTCTGACCATGTCATTGCCCTCCTCAAGAAACTACAATGGGTCCCCATTTCCTCCAGGATCAAATAAATTAATACTCCTTTGTTTGGCGTGCCAAGCCCTTCACAATATAGAAGTTCCAGGATAACTGCATGTTTCCCTTTTTCATGTATTTTATTTTCCAAGCAAACTGATCTATGTGCAATTTCTCATACAAGGCATTGCATCTCCCAAGTCTATGTCTTTGTACTGGTTTTTAATACACTGCCCCGTCCCAGCTGCCTCACAGAATCCCTGACTCTAACAATCAGCCCAAGTACAGGCAATAGTGTGTTGGTCAACGTTTAACAATTTACTTTCCCCCGAAAAATGTACACACACGCAAAGGACATGTTATTTCTTATGCCTCCAATGCGTCACTTTGCTACACTCCCCAGCTATCTACCTGCTGAATTCTTACCTAGCTTTTAAAGCCAAACCAAATGCTATTTCCTTCTAAAGAGCCTTCCCTGATCTGCCCAATTCACAATATTCTTTCTCTTCTTGGACCTTGCAAAGCTCTTTGCTTACACCTCTGTGATGTTCCTCTGGATTACTCTACACTATAGTTATCTATGTATGCAGCATAGCCTCCTACTAGAATGTAAAACCCATGGGGACAGCAACCATGTCTGATCTAAGCTTAAGTTGTATCTTCTCCAGCACCTACCACAGGGCTTTGCACACAGTAGGAGCTTCATAAATATTTGTTGAACTCTACTGAACTGAATATCTACCATCTCATCACCATAGGAGAATCACTTGGCTGATTCTTTGCTCCAATAGCTTCAGTTGGCATCCTGCAAGCCCAACATAGACCTAACCAAGCACTAAGCTTTAGGCTTCCGTGAAAATGGATACCCAAGGACAGAAGCAGGCAGGATTTGTCTCTGATCCCCAGAGGGAGAAGATATGAAGAAAACTCATAGATGGTCCCCTGTTCTATCTCTCCCCCTCCTCCCACTCCTTGTATCCAGGTGATAGAAAAAGCACTGAGTGAAAGTTAGTGCAGAGAATTCTCAGGAATCTGAGGAGCAGTAGGGACCTGCTGCTCTCCAGGAGCCAGGGATATCATGGGAAATAGCAACAGCAACAACAGTGATGATAAGTATGCATTTAAGGTTTGCAAAGCACCTCATGTGTGACTTCAGTTATCCTCACAATAATTTCAGGAGGAAGGTGCTACTATTATCCTCATTTTATAGATAAGGAAACTGAGGCAAACAACACTTAGTGACTTACCTAGTAAATGTCTGAGGCAGGATTGGAACCTTGGTCTTATGTCAATCCAAGACAGCCCTCTATGTCATAATGCCTACAATTTTAGGACCAAAAGAAATCTACTCTATCCTCAGAGATTCAGAGAAATGAACATGGGATGCCATCGGCCCAGGATACCATTCTGACTAACATAGGAAGAAAAAAATAGGAAGTGAATCAGATAATATAGATTTGTCTAATAGTCAAAGCCTCGGGGGCCTGGAAAGAAGTATCCAGAATCAGAGGATCTCTAAAGAGGTCTTATTTCAAAGCTGAGGCCTATACCCATTCTCTCCATCTATGAATGGCTACCTATGTGGCCAATCCTCAGCAATATGGTGAAGGACTTCAGTTTGAGACCATACTGATCCCCAGAATCACCCAGAATCTCAAGAATTGGAATCTAATTGCTTTCTGAATAGCAATCTCCTCTATAATAAACCAACTAGTGGTCATCCAACCTCTGCCTGCAGACTTCCAGAGATGGGGAACTCACTGCCTCCCAAGGCCTTAGCCCATTTTCTTTTTAGGCAGTTCTAGTTAAGATATTTTTCCTTACCTAAATCTTGCTTTCTACAGCTTCTAATTTAAGGCTAATTCTTCCCTCTGGGGTTAGGAAAAACAAATGGAGAGTCTCTTGCACTGAAAAGCTCTTCAGACAAGTGAAGACAGCTCCCCTGGACCTCTCTAAGGCTTCTCTTCCCCTGGTTAGACACCCTTGAGTCCCCAACTATTCCTCTTACATAAGCATTTTCTGTCTCTTCAACATCGAAGGCCACCCTCTTCTGGAAGTTTGTCAACATTCTCCCTAAAACGTAGAATATACTTCAGATGTGGTCTGATCAGGGCAGAGTACAGCAAAATTGCCACCTGTCTTGTTTTAGATATCATGTTTCATACAGCACAGCTAAGTGGCAAAGTGGAGAGAGCACAAGGCCTGGAGTCAGGAAAACCTGAGTTCAAGTTCAGCCTCAGACACTAACTAGCTGTGTGACTCTGAGCAAGTCACTTAACTCTTTTTGCCTCAGTTTCCTCATCTGTAAAATGAGCTGGAGAAGGAAATGGCCAACCATTCCAGTATCTTTGCCAAGAAAACCCCAAATGGAGTCATGAATAGTTCAAAATGACTGAACAACATGCTTTATACAATTCAAGATTTAGCTAATTTTTGGCTACTGTATCTCATGGTTGGCTTCCATTAAATGGTGAGTCCACTAAAGGTTCCAGATCATTCTCACATGAACTGTTGTCGACCCATGCCTCCTCTACCTTGCATGGGCTCAGTCAAATGCAAAAGTTGGACCTCACTAGCACAATGCCTGATACACAATAGGTGTTTCACAAATATTTATTTCCTTCTTCCTTTTCTATTAAATGTCATCTTATTAGATGATATTTTTAATCCTCTTTCTTATATAGTATTGCTAACTTTGTATTATTCGAAAAGTTAACATATATGATATCTATGTCTTCATCCCAGCCACTGAAAGAAATGTTAAGCAGAAAATATCAAGGGCAGATTCTGTGGGCCCTCTACTAGAGACCTCCCTCTTCCAATGGATATTAATCCTTTAAGGATGACTCCTTGGGTCCCATAAGCTGATTATTTCTGCATCCACACAATTTTACTATCATCTGCATATCTCTCCCTGTCTTCCCCATAAGGACATCAGGAGAGACTTTGTCAAATGCCCTGCTGAAATCCAGGTCTGCTAAGCCTGCAACATTCCCAATATGCCCTTCTAGCATTCTCATCACAAAAGGAAATGAGGTTAATCTGGCATGACCTGTTCTTGAGGAAGTTATGCTGATTCTTAGTGCTTATACCTCACCTTTCTAAATGTTAACAAACTATCCCTTCACTGATCTGTTCTGAAAGAAATGAATCTAAAAAAAATTAAAAAGAAAAAAAGAAATTAATCTCTAATGGCAGGTTTGGGGCCTCCTTGGACCAAAGGAGAGAGAAACCTTGGTGTATTTGGTGGCAATGGGGCACTCCCCAAACCTCACCACACTGAAAACCACTGCCTTCTCCACCACCAGCCAAGGTCATGTGCTTGGGCACATCAAGGGCTACAGAGTTATAATATATACCAGGAACAATAAGGCTGCCAACATACACAAGTGAGACATGATCTATAAAATGGGCCAAACACCCAGACTGAAAGACCAGGAGGAAGAGAAAGAAAAAGAGGAGGCAGTAGCTTTCATCCCAACATTCACTAACAGATATAGAGTGTGAGTTCTCTAAATATAGCCTTCTATATATGTATTCATGTATATGTCTGCAGAAAGCCTGTTGATCATGTGGTATCCAAAGGTCACCCAAAAAGCTGGCTTAGACTCCTATATAAAAAGCATGTATAAATTAAACTCCAAGTCACCCAAAAGTTCTAAGCCTCTGTCACCTTCAGCATCACTCAGTGAGAGAACGGCAAACATTCCAAATTGGTGTGAATGTCATCTCTGCCATGTGCCCCTCCCTGATGGTTCTCGGCTCATCATAAGCATCTTCCAGAAGAAACCAGAATCACCCCCTTTTAGAGCTCCCCATACAAGTCCTAAGAAAGCAGGAATGGCAACAATATCAATCCACTCTCTACCCCACTTCCCCAGGGGTCCTGAGCTATGCAGCAAGGGTAGCCCTGGTTCCATGTTCATTCAGCAAGGCTTTATTAAATACCCACTATATCCTAGATGTCCCAGATTCTGGGAACACAAAAACAAAACAGTCCCTCCCTTCAAGCAACTTATATTCTGTTGAGGCAGCTCTGTGATACAATGGCTAGTGCTCTGAGCCTGGAGTCAGGAAGAGTTGTATTCAAATCCAACCTTAGAAACTTGCCAGCTGTGTGACCCTGGGCAAGTCACTTAACTGCTATCTGCTTCTGTTTCCTCAATCATAAAAATGGATCATAATAATACCTACCATTTAGAGTCATTTTGAGAATAAAATGAGATAATATTTCTGAAGTGCTTAGCATAATGTCCGGCACATAGCAGGTGCTCACTAAATGCCTGTTTCTTTCTTTCCTTACTCCTTCCCTTCTTTCCTATCAGAGGCCAAATATATAAAATACATAGAAAGTATTGCAGGATTGGGGGGGGGGTGGTTTGTAGGCAACCACACTGGCATACCCAGGATGGCTACCAGCACAGGTTCTTAGATCTGCTTTATTAGGAAAGATAACTGTTTAAGGGGTCAACAATCTTTTTTAATTACATTTACTAGTTCAGGGGGAAAGTCAGCAGCCTGAACTTCAGAGAAAATCCAAACAAAGAAAATAGAGAAAATACAAGCAGAGAAATAAAGACCAACAGAAAGGGCTTCTAACTGTCTGAGAAATTAGCATAGATCAACAGACAGATCCAACTGTCTGACCAAGGCAATACATACATAGTTACCAGAGAGAGAAGCACCAATATCTGGGTTTTTCAAAGCTGGGGGGCGGGGCGCTCCTTAAAAGGCTACCCAGAGTTTCATCTGGTCAAATTACAAAAACACTATTCCGATGAGTGAACCCCAAAGCAAAATGCTAACCTCGGGGTGTGTATACATACATATACATATATAAATGTATATATAAATACACACACACATACATATATACACACATATATATATAACAACCAAGCCTCCCATAAGCAAGCTTCCCTTAATGTGCTCTACATGAGGTGGGGAAGGTCTTAAATCCCATTAACATTACAGAGGTATAGAGGTAAGGGGTGGTGGGTACTAGCAATTAGGAGAATCAGGATAGGCTTCCTGGAGGAAGACACTAAAGCTTCAGGAGCCTTGAGGAAATCACGGATTTAAGGTGAATACAGAATGAGATTAGTCCTAGGACAGGAGGACTTCCTATACAAGGAAGAGCTGACCCTGGCCTGTAGCTTGCTCACCTGGGGTACCCTGAAAGAACCCTAACCTGGTTCCCAAAGAAATTATGAATGCAAATGACCCAGACCTTCAAAGACCTGATAAAGAAGCCATTGAAGAGATTACAGAAAAGACAAGGGTAGCCCTGGAGAAATTTGTGTCTCTGAAGGATTACGCCAGTTGGAGCTGCAGTCAGATGAGCTCCATCTCAGTACATCTGGTACACAACCATCTCAGTAAGGAGTGGCTTTCAGCTCTGGAGCTAAGTTAAGAAGTATTCAGATGGTGGAAATGCAGAAAGATCCAATGGAGCCTTTGAGATTCAAAATTAATTAGGAAATTTAGCTTGCAGAAGATCTAAGTAATAAAGACAGGCATTAACTGCCAGGGCTGTCTTAGCATGAGCTATGGAGTCTTAAAGTACTAAGAGAAAACAAATCCTTCCTGCCCAAGTACATGAATTTCACTATATCTACATCTCAAAATTCTATTGGTTTGGCTTCTCCTTAAAAAAAAAATATTATTATCTGGACCTATCATAGATCAGCAACTATTCTGCAATATAAGTTCTCTGAAAGCTACCTGGGGCATGATTTGCCCAGGGTCACACATCTGAAGCCAAGTCATGGTGACTGTCAAGCCAAGTCACTATCCACTGAGCTTCCCTGCCTCTCCTGTCCTCTTATGCCCACCAGCTCAATTCCTGCACCTCTATTGCCTATTTCATAGGAATACAAGATTTGTAGTTGGTAGGGACCTCAGGAATCATGCAGTCCAATTCCCTCTTCATATAGACAGGGAAACAGAAGCCCCAAGATATAAAATCACTTACTCAAAGTAGCAAAGCCAGGGTTTAAGACCATGTCCTTTATCTCTTAACTCAAATCTGCCCGGGTTTTGTTTGTTTTTACTGCGTCACAGGGCCTAGGGTGAAAGCTGAAAACTGACCCTCTTTCCCCTCAAACACATTCTCTCTCATAATTATTCAGTCCATTCTCCATAGCTCAAAACTTCTGACTTCTCTTCCTCCATTCAGTCACTAAATCCTATCCACTGTATCTTGGAAATCCCTCTCTCTTGCCTTTTTTCTTCCCCCTTTCCCTTGTCTAGGCCCTACCACTTTACACCTGGATTACTGCAATTTTGTCTCGCTGACACAATAATAATATTGATTCCCCACCCCTCCAGTGTTATCAATGAGAATACTGAGTTCAGAGAGCTTTTACTGTTCATCCCTCTTCAAGCTATATTCCTGACTTTCTGTACCACACCACAGAAACCTCTCCATCCGAGAAGCTTCCTTCACCCCTGGACTACTTCCCACATTGGAAGACTCCTCTACCCCTTCTACCTCTTCCTCTGATCAGGCTCATTCCTCCCAGGCCAGTCATGTCTTCATTCCTGTCAAGGCTGCCCTTTGGACTCTCCACGGGACTTGCTCTACCACGTCCCTGGACCAGGTACCTTCATCTCCTCCCCTCCAGGTACCCTCTCCTCTTCCACCCCTCTTTTCACTTCCTTTTTAAATGTGTTATCTTTGTTGCTATTCAGTCATTCAGTGTCTGACTCTATGTAATCCCATTGACTTAATTAATAGGATTTTCATTTCAAAGATACTGGAGTGGCTTGTCATTTCCTTCTCTAGTGTGCCCCCATTTTGCAGACAAGGAACTGAGGTAAATAGGGGCTGACTTGCCCAGAGTCACACAGCTTTTAAGTGTTTGAGGTCACTTTTGAACTCAGATCTTCTTGATTCCAGGTGCTCTGTCTACTACTGCTCTACCTAGAAGCCCACTCTGTTAAAATTTAAGCTCCTCAAGCACAAGATTCCTGGCATTTAGCACACTCCCTGGCCCAAAGTGAGCTCAGTAAATGTTTCTTGTTGCTGTTTGTTAAAACAAACAAACCAGCAGTGGCTCCCTATTTCTTAACAGATCAAATCTAAACTTCTTCATGTGGCTCCCAAAACCGTTCATAAATTTGTATGATCTGACATTGTTTCCCCCTACTCTCCAACACAAACCTGACATTCTAGTCAAACCAATCTCCTCAGCTAGGCTCCCTCCAGCTTCTATTCGTGTCCTCTGGTGGCTTTATCCTCCCTAATCTTCACTAGTTACCTAAATCTTACTCTTTTAAAAGGCTCAGCTCACATTCCACCTTCTTCCACCAACGACTACTCCTTGGCCCATGCCAGCCCCATGGATCTCTCTCTTCTGACTCCTTTATCACTACAATCCACTAGGCACAATTTAGCATTTGAGTGTACATGGTTTTGCATTATTAACAGACTGTTTCAGGCATGTTAATCATGTCTCCCTAATATGATTTTAAGGCTCTTAAAGTCAGATAACTCATATATATTCTACTTCTTGTGTATCTCTGGTATTATCTACCATAGTGCTAGATAGCCAGCAGAAATTCCATAAAAACTCAATTAATTACCATCCAGCATTTGAATTCCAAACCAAGATGTGGCTCACCCAGAGGGTAGTAAGACATTGTACAGGAGTGATTAGTACTTTTTAGGAAATTGGGACCATTAACAGTGGCATACTACACATGACAAGAAATTATGGGAAATTGGTCATTCTCTGGTCAAAAAGAAGACAATAAATAAAGCCCTCCCTGCAGCTGCCCACTAAAATCTGCCAAACACTACCCACATTCCATTGCTTCATAGTAACCCATTCATGAGCCATAATCTGAAAGCCTGCATTTCACCCAGAGACTGCCAAAATGGAATGACTCTTGCAAATACCCAAGACCTCCCCTCAAGATTCTCAAAGGATTTCTCCCTAATTCTAGGGGAACAACCTCTATAGCCACAGGGCCCTTCCTTTAACTGTTGAAAAGGCTGAAGAAGGGGAATATCCCAGCTCATCTGTTACCTCAGGTGAACCCTGCTGAAGCTAGCTACCCCACAGAGAACAGATTAAAATCATCAACACCTTGACTGCCCATTTTCTTTCCCTCTCTTAAAAATCTCCCTTTGCCAGTTCCTCCCTTTCTATCCTTGTGATACCTCCACTTTTGATTTCTCTTTCACAAAATCCACAACATACCATAAAAATTTCATAGAGGAAAATGCAACATCAGCAGAGTCACTGGGCATCCATTATTCTTACTAAAGAAAGTAATAAAGGTCAATGAGATAATAGAATACGAAGTGTATTAATATTGGTTCTTGAAGGTCATTATCTTGGTAACCCTTGCAGAGTAGGGAATTCTGGATTAATGTCTTATTTAAGATGAATCAGTTAATTTAGTCTCAAGATTGAAAAAGCATTATGAAGGCTTCATGTTCCTACCCCAGACACTGTTTCATGTATAAATGTTCTAAAAAGATTGATAAAACATTTACACTGGTCAAAAAAAAAAAAGATGAAACACATTGAATAGAATTTCATTTCCTGATTTTAGAGTTTACAAACAAATTTAGCTTACAGTTCCATTTCAGAAACTGGGTGGCCACTATAACATGTAATGGTCATTTCAGGGAGTTCAAATTGATCCCAGGAGTCCCAAGATTCCAGACCTTGGCTGAGAACTAACTAAATACACTGGATTTGCTATGTCAAAATAGACACATCTGCCAACTCTGAGACAGGTAACAAAGCTCGATGTGGAAACAAAGGAAAGCAAGATGCCCTCAGAAATCCTGTGTCACTATATGCTAGTCTGCTTCTAGACATCCCCACAAAGTCAACTTCTTTTTTTTTCTTTAAAGCAAATCTTTTTTTTTTTTAATTTTTTGTTTTATGGAGGGGGTGAAGCAGAGCAATTGGGGTTAAGTTACTTGCCCAAGGTCACACAGCTAGTAAGTATTAAGTGTGTCTGAGGCCAGATTTGGACTCTGGTCCTCCGGACTCCAGGACCGGTGCTCTATTCACTGTGCCACCTGGCCACCCCACACAAAGTCATCTTCTAAAGAAAATTCATTCAAATAAATGCCCAGTACTCAGAGGTATGGTTCACTTGCTCCTATAGAAATAACCTCTCTACCAATGCTCTGATCATGTCTTTCTGACTCTTGTATTCTTTCCTTCCTACAAATGGGTCTGTCTCCAAAATCACAGCTAACTACCTCACCCCCTTTTCTGCCACTTTCCCTTTTACCTTCTCCCCTCTAATACTAGAGACAGAAAGAAGCATAGGACAGCATGGATTTAGAGAAGGAATACAACAGAAAAACTCATTAGGGCCAAAGGAAAGAAGCAGATGCAGTTTCTCCCACTTGGACTGCCCTGCTAGCCTGAGCAGCAGCTAACAATGTCCCTGACAATCTGTGTGGCCTCCATTTTGTACATCTCTTCTAGCTGGTGTGCTCTGATACACCCAAAAGAGATGAAGGGAGGAGGAAGAGGATGCGTAGCAGCAAGGGGAGTAAAAGGTTGGCTAAGAAAGCAAAGGGCTTGTGTGTGTATGTGTGTGTCTGTGTGCGTGTTTGTGTGTGTGTGTGGTTATGCCCCCTTAATAGCCACCCATTTTTCCTGAAGAGAAAAAGCAACTGATAGGAGTAGAAAATAGGCCAAAGGGACATGGGTTTTTCCATCCTGAAGCTCAGAGACAAATGAATATCGAAACTCTGCTAAAAGTAGCCCTTTAGCTATTTCTAATAGAGATAGAGCTAAATTAATAAATACAAATGAATCTACCCTCTCTAACCATAAAAAAGTTCCTTTCTTGGCTCCTACCTTCCCCCCCACCCCAACTAATTCCCACAAATAAATTCCCCAACCTTTTTTTTCATCAGAATTTAAACAAGTTTGGAAAAAGTGACCATTGCACTAGTAAGAAACCCACTCCATTATCTTCCTTTCTTGTCCTAGGAATCATAATATGTGAGCAAAAGGTATCCATTGTGGTTACTGCAGTCTCCAACTGCCACTACTCAAATGCTATAGCTGACAGGGTTGAATTAGAAGATTACTAACCACCTTGCCAGTTTTAAGTCCTATGACCCCATGATTAAATGGTGAAAAGACATTTTCTTTGTGTGTGTGTGTGTGTGTGTGTGTGTGTGTGTGTGCGCGTGCGCGTGTGTGTGTGTGTGTGTGTGTGTGTGTGTGTGTGTGTGTGTGTGTGTGTGTGTAGAGAGAGAGAGAGAGAGAGAGAGAGACATGAGGTTTGGGGTCAAGATGCTGAGGAGCCAAGGTCTCTAGCTGCTTTTCTCACTTCTCTAGGGTGGCTGCAGCTTTCCTGGTGCAAATTTGAAGATGCCTTCCCCCTCCTTTTCCCCCCTCCCCCACCCTTTGCAAAAGGAACAAATGGACTTGTACAGAAAAGTGTTGTCTCCTGCCCTCTGGACACTCGCTGTCATGTGTCCCCGAAGCCACTTAAGTACTCTTGAGTGTGGGTGCTCAAGATAAAGAAGTGGAATGAAGGTATTAAATATCTTCACTAGGGGGAAATGGTCCCCAAATGAAAAAGAACCAATCCAAGCTCTGGAAAACTGGCTTCACCATAGAATTATAAGTACTTGGCTCTCGTGCCTTTTCCAATTTTTGGCATGACTCTCCTGCTAATATTTTTTTTCAAATCCATCTTTGGTGTGGGCCTATTCATCCCCATGTACATCCTACCACCCACAATCCAGTTTCTTTACATTTGGGTCAAGGACCACAATTATTATCAGTTTTAGAAAATAATAAATTATCCATGAGCACAAAATTCAAAACACTATTTAATTCACAATAGAGGCAGAACCAATTAGCCTAATGTCTGAGGATCTTGTCTATTGCACTGCATTGTTAAAAACCATCCATGTCTATTCTGTACTGCTGCAAAGACACATTTCAGAACCAATTTACTCACTTTCTCTGATTTAACCTAACCCCACCATTGCCATCATTTTAATAAAAACAAAAAAGAAAGTCATTTCCCCAACAAAATAGGATAAATTAACTCACTCCTCATCACTTTGTCTTCTGAATAAGCCAGTCAAACTAACTTAGTTAAGGAGCCATATAATTCTGCATCTAATAAAAGAATTTCATCTACTTTGTACAGGTCAATAATTCACTAGCAAGCTGCAAGCTCCTCTCTTCTTAGAATCAAGGATTCCCTCAGCTTCCCAGTTGGATCATGAATTCTAACCTATGCTTTTTTTTAAAAAAAATGTATTTTATAAGTTTTGATCAATCAGGTTTACTAAAAAATCCTGGTGTTAATATGTCTGGGATTTAAAAATTGGAAAAGACAGGAGGATCAATTGAAGAAATTTTACCTGTAAAGAAGGCTGAGGCAAGGGGGAAGGCACAATTGCTGTCTTCAAGTATTTGAGGGGCTGTCATAAGGAAAAATGGCTAGGCTTGTTCTGATTGACTTCAGAGGTCAGGACCAAAAGGAATGGGTGGAAATTGTAAAGAGTTAGATTTAGAATTTAGAAAGGAGAAATTTCCTAACAGAGCTGTACAAAAATCAAATGGGCTGCCTTAAAAAGGTTCCCATTACTGCTTGTCTTCAAGTGGAGACTGGATAACGGAACAGCTTGTGTGAAATGTTGTAGGGGAGAATTCCTGTTCAGGTATGGACTGGACTTCATGGTCTCTGAGTTCCTTTCCAACTCAATTTCTGCGGCTTCCCATGAACATAAAAGCTGGAACCACAGGTTTGTTACTGAAGGGCTCGACTACGTCAAAACACAGATGTCTGAATTTGCCATCCCTTCTAGGGACAAATCCCCCTGACAAGTTCATTTGGAGATCTGCTGGCATCAGCAAACCTAGAAATAGGAGGTGAAGGCTGCTTGCTCTGCTAGGAAATTGAGAATACAGAGCAGCATGAAAAGGAAGTTCCTGCTCAAAGTTACCAGCTGTATGTTAGTTAGCTGACAGATTTAAACACTTTGGGAGTCATTGGGGGCCAGTACGGCCATATTTAAATGTGTGTGCCAATCAATGAAATCCCTGTACCAGGGGGATGCAGTTAAACCACTTCCGGATAAACAGTACTCTCATAGAAAGTGCTAATGTAAGTAGCAGTTTTAATGACGTTTCATTCATTTCAGTTTTCTAGATTTTAAAAGGAAGACAGGAATTCACTTTGTTTTACAGGCTTCATAGGGTGGCGGGGGTGGGGGGTGCCAAGGGAGTGGCAGGAGGCAGTGGAAAAGGTGGAATAATTCTAAAGTCAGCTCCCTGTCTTGGAAAGAGAACTGAACTTGGAATAAGATGAATGCCTTTCAGATGCTGGCTTTGCCACTGACTGGCTGTGTGACCTCAGTGCAAGTCACCTTACCTCCCTTGGTTCCAGTCTTTTTATCAGTAAAATAAGAGGATTATTGTATCTAAAAGAAGATATCTAAGGACCCTGCCCAGCTCTAAATCTTATGAAAACAACATTCTCTATTTATCAGTGCTTTCTGTGAGCATTTGGACTTAGATTTACATCTTTATCTATAAAAATACACGTGCTTTTTTTATTCCACATTATCGGACAGGAACACACTTCCTAGCTGGCTCAGCAACCCTCCTCAAATGATATTATCAAGCAGAAGGCCCAACCTAACAAGCGATGGCCGGTATCTTTGGGTGGTGGACAAATCCATGTTCTGTCCTGGGACCTTAAGTCTCAGAAGTCTGCATACAGACCTTGGGTCTCACTTGCTTTTCCATTCTCCATGCACTGAACACACTGCGGATGATCCTACTTCTCTATACCTAGCCCCAACCCTTTCCTAAAATTATCTCAGGCCTTATTATTCAGTCCTGGTGATCTAGTCACAGTCCCCTTTTGCTTGGTTAAATCTGTCTGCAGAGGCCTTCCACCTTAGAAGAGGATGCTACTATCTTTACCACTCATGGGCAATTGGATGACACACACACAACCTGCCAAGTGAGAATGTAGGAAGCCTTATTTTGAGACTACAATGAGCTTCAGGATAGCTCAGCAAAGCAAAGAATGGCATTCCAAATGAAGGCCTGTTCTCTAGGCTCGCACTGCCAAGCTGCAATCCCTCCTTTAGGTGAGCCCTTTGAAGTCTCCCTGTTCAACAGTGATGTTTACTGGGGGATCTAGGGTAGGCAGAGGTGAGTTAAGGACATGGGATAAAGCCTCTCAATTTCCTTTAGCTTCAAAACCTGATTGAAAAAGGGAACTCAAACCATTTTCTTTCCTAAAACATGTCAGCACTGTGCCTGTTCCCAAAGCAATCTTCCACAAGAGAGGAGATTGCAAGAAAACCACTGTTGCATAGCACATGGTCTGAGTCTACAGGATGCAGCTCCTGAAATTCCACTTCAGTGCTAGCTACCTATTATTAACCTCCAGCTTCCCAAGTTTGGGGAAGAAAAGCTAAACAGAGCTATTATTACTGAGCATATCCGAAATCCCCAGAATGAAAGGGAATTTCCAACCATTTTGATTAGTTAAGCCTCTGCCATTATGTGAGGCAATACCTTTCCCATTTTAGGAGGCTCTTCCTAAGGGAACCACTCTGAAGAACTGTGTAATCATGGTGGTCATTTTTCATTAATAATTTTCATAGAATTCCTATGGTAGGGATGTGTTCTCCTCCCTCTTTCCCCCTCCTCCATGACCTCCCAGTGAACCAATTAATTCTTACTTTGGGGTAAATCAAGTTCTTATCAAATTATTCACCCCAAACATTTGTGGTCCCTACTAAAATTTCAATACAAAGAAGTCAGCGTCTCTATTCAGTCTTAGGCCCACCAATAACATTCCACCATTGCTAGTAGGCTCTAGGCATATACCTGTCCCTGGTGGATGCAAAGCATTCAACTCTAGGATCAAAAAAAAAAAAAGGAATTAAACCCAAAGCTTTTCACCACAAGCAATCACACAGACCACTTTTTATTATAGGAGAATCTAGGAGAAACCTTAAAATTTTAAAAAAGAACATATTTTGATGAAAAATTTGCTCACATGGAATCTAGGTCATGATTAGGTACCTGCTAGGAGACTGAACAGACCCATGCAACAAATTAAAGACCAATCCCTGCATACAGCACAACCGATGCTAAACCTTCCTCTAGCCCCATTTCAAGGAGAGACAACTCCAAAGGGCTCTGATAGGCTCTGAGGTGTATTCTGATAGAGAATCAATGAAAAAATGTGGTCCTCAACCACTTTGGCTTGAGCCTTTTTTTTTTTTTTTTGGTAACAAAAATGTATTTACCTGCCAAAGTTGGTCTATCCAAATGGATGGTAATTTTTCAGTTCTCTCCACCCAGTCCGCCAGAGCACCTGAAGTAAGTATGTCTCACTGAGGGAGAGGAGGAGGCCTTAGGAATGAGTGGCTGAACCCATGCAGCCTCATTTCTTTTCCTTTCTCTGCCACAGTGACCCAAACTGGGTTTTCATGGGCAAGGGTGAGAAGATGGCATGTCAGATTTCTGCTGAGGGAGGAAATCTATGCTTGCTCTACCAAGTTAAATGATAGCGACCAACACCTCCAAGGACCATTTTAGTGAATCTGTTAACTGCGCATACAGACATATAGCAGTAATCCCCATATACAAATACATCACTTCACAGATCTGGTCCAAGCACTTAGGACCATACTATACTATATTAATTGGGTGCAGCAAGAAGTCCTACAATTTCCATGTAAACTTCACATGGTCCCCTTTTTCCTGCAGTTGGGTAAAGCAAGTTTGGCCCCCTTTTGTTTCTCTTCCAACCCAATGAAGAGCACAGAAAGTGGAGAGTTCACTTGGTCCTCCTTTGGACTGGCCTACAACTGATGAGCTTCTGGTATCTGACACTCATCGAGGAACCAGAGCAGCATCCAGAAACCTCAGCAGCTGCCACCCCTCTTTCCTCCTCCATGCTCCCCTCTCTCAAAGGCTCCTGTCCTGTCATGGCCAAATGACTCTTTTGAACCAGTCTCAAAGCCCTAACCAGGGCTCCCTTCTGCAATCTTAGACCATTGGGTGGAAGAGAGTGGAATGGCCTGGCCTGCCCAGCCCCAATTTGAGTCACTAAGAGTAATCCAGTTCCCCATAGAGCGACATGGTAGCTCCAGCTTTGTGTCTGGTCTGGCAAAACCCTAACCCTCTAAAGCAGGCTCCCTTATTACCACCCCCTTGTCCCTTCCAGCCCCCAACCCTTCTACTGATTCCCTACTCCCGACCAGGGCCCCAGCCAGGCTGACTCCCGACCCACTGCCCTAGGGCCCTATCCCTCTTTAAAACTGGGGTGGCCATGCAAGTGGTGGGGGCAGGGAGGGCAGGGCAGGGGAAGGGAGAGGAGGTGGGGAGTGGCAGGTGAGAGGGTCTTTGGCAAAGGATATGGCCATTCGGTGATCTTTTTGGCGTATTTCCTCACCACATTGTCCTCGCTGAAGAGGAACAGAGACCGGTTGACCGTCAGGCAGTTCTGTCGGACGGGAATAGGGTTGTACAGAGCCATGGTCCGGGCTCGCTGCGCCATGGACTGCTTGTACATCCTTTGCGCCCCAGGCTGTCCTCCCTGCCGGCTGCCCCCGGCACCCCGGCCGCCTCCACCTCCCACGACTGCCCCAGCGCCTCCTCCAGCGCCTCCTCCCCCGTAGCGGGCTGGCATCTCGTCTCCGAACCGGGCCATCCTGCAAAGAGGAAAGGGCCGAGGGTTACGAGGCTGCGGCGGATGCTGCGGCGGACGCTGCTGCTGCTGCTGCTAAGGCGGCTGCTGCTACTGCTACTGTTGCTGCTAAGGTTGCTGCTGCTGCTTCTGCTGCTGCTGCTGCTACTGCGGAGCAGCTCCACATCCCATCCCATCGGGCGGCGGCGGCTCGGCTCGGCGGGGCGGGCGCTGTGCGGCTCAGGCAGCAGCCCGGCCAGAGCAGGGGCCAGCAGCGGCTTGGGACATCTTCCTTGCTGTTCGTGGGGGGGGGGGGGGGCGGGCAGAGAGGTTGCGGGGGCGGGGCACGGGGGAAAGGGGGGTGGAGGATGGGGTGGGGGAGCAAGACAAGCAACGCAAATAATACCTGATGAAGAAATCAAGGCAAACCTCTCTCCACCCCCTCCAAAAGGTCAATTTTCTCCCAAAAAATCAACCTCTGGTTCCCAGATCCCCGCTGCCACATAGACAGTTTTTAAAGAAATGCGGACCCCCCCCACCCCCAGAGGCCCCCCAACCGGGAACGCGATGCAACCTTCAATCCCTCCGATGTCCGGGTCAGGACTGCATTTTTCAAAAATGATTTCTCTCTGCAACTGAGTGCGGTTCTATCTTCTCCCGCAAAAAAATCATTTAAAAAAGAAAAATAAATAAATAAAATGTATTCTTTGCAAAGAAATGAAAAACCAGCAGATAATACCCTCCCCCCCAGTTCTATATCACTTGAGCATTTGCTTCTGAGCCCTAAATAAATAAATATATATGAATATATGTAGAAAAAAATAAAACAAATTAAAGGGAAAGAAAAGGGGGGTTGGAAAAGAGGAAAAGATTGGGGGGTTGGAGGGGCTGGGGAGCGGGGTGAGGGAAGATGCTCGGAAGATCGCGTTAGGCTCCTTGAAGACGCAGGGCTGTTTGCTCTTCCTGTATCCCCACCCGCGGCTGCTGCTCCTGCCCTGATGTGTGTGCGTGTGCGCGCGCGCGAGCGCGCGTGTGTCTCAATTTGGCATCATCTTAGGGCTTGAATGCAGCAAGGAAATTCGGTAAAATCCGAACATGAAAGCCGGAGGAGTGTGTGCCATCCACCATCTACTCATGACCATTGCCTGGGTGCTGCAACGGCTGGCATTTTTTTTCCTGCTAGATTTCTCCTCCTTCTTTTGAATTTGCTAAAATAAGAATTGGAGGGGGGATGGATCCAGAGTAAAGGAAAGAGAAGAGTGGGAGAAAAAAAATGGGAGAAAAGGTCTGAACCACTGGCAGGCTGAGCTATAATGAGCGGCGACTGATCAATTTAATGTGGGAAAGAACAGCCCAAATATTTAGCACATGATGTCTTGGGGACCAATCACAGGAGGTACTGAACGACCAAACCCACCGGAGTTTGTGGGGAATAGAGATGGTGGGGAGGCAGAGGGGAAGTTGGGACAAATCCCCCTCCCCCCAGGAAGCCTAGAAAGAAGATCTCGTCTCCTACCTCACCATTCCCCACAAGGACTCCTGTGGTAGCCGTAAACTGCTGTGCTTCTCCCCAGTTCCTGGCCTGAGGAGGGTGTGGTGGGAGGCTGGCTTAAGAAAGGTGAATCAAGTGTACAGATACCTACTTACTCCAGCTCTAAGGAAATTAGGCACATTCCTTGAAAGAGAAATAAAAACCAAGCCCCTCTGGGAAGTCTGGAGTTTCTCTTCTGAACTGAAAAACAATAGCCAACCATAGTCTATTTCTTGCACCTATGTCATCTATGTCAGCACCCAAGGTAGGTAGCAAAGGGGCACCCTTGGGCTATGAGCTGTCTGCATCAGAGCCCCAGAAGGTCCCCTAGGAAAAGAAGTAGGAAATGGTTAGTCTCCATGTAACTGCTAACTAACCTAGTGACAGCTCTCTATTGGAGGCAGGCCTACTTCCCTTCTCTTTTCTCTAACTCTTCCTTCTAGCTGGCCATGGAGTTAACACTAATTAATTGACTCGACATAAACCTCTGAGAAGGTTTGAGAAGGCCTGTCTTCTTTACTAGATTCACCTGGGAATCGTAGAATGTTAGATCTGGAAGGTATCATCTGGTTAGAGCCCCTAAATGACTAGAGCAGAGGTAGGAAACCTTCAGCCTTGAGGCCACATGTGACCTCAGTGCTGCAGGTTCTTCAGCCCTCGTCTAGATGACACTCAGGGAGGTGAGTTAACTTGCCCGAGGTCAGAAATTTCAAAGAAAAGTTCATTCTCAACTCACAGGTTTCAGAGCTGGAAGGAGCCTTGGAGACCACTGAGTCCAACCCACTGGTTTTATGGAAGGAAAAAAAAACCTATACCCAGAGTGAGGAAGTAAGTTATTTGCTCAAGGTCATATATGTTGTTAATGACACAGGATTCAAACTCACATCTTCTGGCTTCAAATCCAGTTCTCTTCTCACTATTTTTTGTTAACATAAAAAAAAGTATTCTTTGTTCCTACCTGGGTTCTGCAACTGGGTTATCCTTTTTAGGCTATCTGTCCATAGGGACCCATCCTCCCCAGAGCGATGCAATCAAATTACAGAAAATCTTACTGAGCCAAGAGGGGACTGAAGGAGGGCAGGACAGAGAAGGGTGAAGCCATGCAATATTAGTGTGAATATGTAGACATTTAAAAGCATATGAACAAAATAAATTATTTTTAGGATTGTTAACTGTTTTCCATGATCTCTCACTTTCTCTTCCATTTAGCATGCAGTGTGAGTTCACTAGAAAGTCACAAAATTTGGAGTTACACCACCTTTGACATGGTATAATGGATTTAGAATCAAAAGAGCTGGGTTCTAATTCTGGCTCTCCTTATTGCTTTGTATGATTTTTGGCAAGTAATTTGACCTCTCTGGGTCTCATTTTTCACATTTGCAAAATAAGGGGATTGGACAAGATGACCTTTTAGGTTTCTTCCTAATTATCTATCATCTTAAAACATCTAGTTCAGCTGCCTCTGAGACCTACATATAAAAAGTAACATTCCCAAAGTCACAGATAATAAATAAAGCCAAGAACGAAAATGTTAAAGGAAGGAGGGTGGGGGAGAAAAAGCAGCTTAGATAGATAGATAGATAGATAGATAGATAGATAGATAGATAGATAAATAGATAGATAGATCTGCAGAACATAGCTATAACTCAAGTACAGTGACTGGGCCTTTGTTCCAGGACACTGATGTCAGGAGTGGGTGAATTCATTGCCAAGGAGGTCCACTGACCAGCCACCCCATACCTACTTGGGCTTTGAGAACTGCTTTACTGGCAGCTGTCCTCCTTACCCCCTCAGTCCTAACCTCCTAGGGAAGGTCTGCCCCTTCACAGATATCACTGAAAGTTGACGGAATGGGACTCATGACTGGATTATGCTCTGAAAGGGCACACCTTATTCAAAAAAACAGAAAATGGAGAAGTATTATATGTAAAGAAGATGAAAAAGTAGAGAAGTATTATATATAAAGAACACACATTCATATGTGAGGAAATACAGGAACCTGGTAAGGTAAGCATGGTCAAGAGCATTTGGATGAAGAGCAAGAGAAGGAGAGACAAAAGTGGGATTAAACCACAGACCACCTGGACAGAAGGGGGAAATATTAACAAAGAATTTGGGATAACAAATGTGCATGGAAACATGAACCAGCATGTTGATATAAGGCTTCTAGAGGCTCAACTCAACAGTTGCTGGAGCTCTTTCTCTGTCAAAAGAGACAGGAGAATAAGCATTCATATGCTTATCACATGGTAAAAGGGGCAGGAAATTCTCATAAATTGAATGTTGTAGACACAAATGCAATTTTGATAAGGAGGAAAAAGGGGAACTGTCTAAAGAGACTAATGTGGTTGCAAAAGGAACTCATTGAACAAGGCCTATTTTTAAAAGACATGAGAAGATGGAAGTAAGGAAGAGGAAGGGGGAAAGAATAAGCTTTTATGAAACACCTTCTATGAGCTAGGCACTCTGCTAAGTGCTTTACAAATATTGCATTTGACAGGTAACAGAGGGTGGATCTGTTGAATGCAACAGATGTGTTTACATGTCTGCTATGTACAAGACACTGTGTTAAGCACTGGTGTGTGTGTGTCGGAAGGAAGATAATGAGTTCCATTTTGGACATGTTGAGTATAAGATGTCTTTGAGACATCCATTTTGAGATATCCAAGAGGGAAAGGTTACAGCTAATAGGACAAATAGATTTGAAAGTCTTCTGAATGGAGATGATAATTGAATCCATGGGAACTGATGACACCACCAAGTGAAATCATATAGAGGGAAAAGAGAAGAGTGTACAAGATAGAGCCTTAAGTGGAGATGACATGTATGAAGATGCAGCAAATGAGACTGAGAAGGAGCAATCAGAGTTAGGACAGAGAGCGATGTCACAAAAGCCTAGAGAGAAGAAAGTATCAAGGAGAAGAAAGGTGATTGATAATGAAAAAGAAACAATCCCTGCCCTCAAGAAATTCTACTGCAGGACTGCTAGGTGATACAATGAAGAGAGCACCGGCCCTGGAGTCAGGAGGACCTGAGTTCAAATCAAGACTCAGACATTTATCACTTACTAGCCATGTGACCTTGGCCAAGTCACTTAACCCCAATTGCCCTGCCTTCTCCCCTAAAAACCAAGAAATTCTACTGGAGAGGGAGGGAAAAACAAAAGAGGAGAGTTTGGGCCCAAAGTTGGCCCAAAGCTTAACATAAAAGAAACAAAAAACTAAGATATTGGCAACTGGTTCCATCACTTCCTGGCAAATAGAGGGAGAAGAAATAGAAGCCAGATTTTTATATTCTTAGGCTCAAAGATGAGCTGTGGATGGTGACTGTAGCCATGAAATTATATGATGCTTGCTCATTGGAAGAAACATTATAGTGAATCTGGACAGCACACTAAAAAGCAGAGACATCATCTTACTGACAAAGGTCCACATAGTCAAAGCTATGGTTTTTCCAGTAGCAATATATGGCTGTGAGAATTGGACTAGAAGGAAAGCTGAATGCTACAGAATTAATGATTTCGAGAAGACTTTTGAGGGTCCCTTGGACAGTAAGGAGATCAAATCAGTCAATACTTAAAGAAATTAATTCCAGCTATTCACTAGAAGGATTAATACTAAAGCTGAAACTTAAGTACTTTGGCCACATAATGAGATGACAGGACTTATTTGAAAAGACTCTCATGTTGGGAAAGATGGAAGGCAAGAGGAAAAGGGGATGGCAGAGGATGAGATGGATAGATAGTGGCCTGAAAAGAACAAATGTGAGCTTGAACAGACTTCGTGAGATAGTGGAGGATAGAAGGGCTTCGTGTGCTCTGGTCCATGGGGTCATAAAGAATTGGACATGACAGAATAGCAACAATAATACAAGGTAGAGAGTGAAGTGGGCAAAAGAGAGATCAGACAGTTCTCAAGTAATATTTGAGGAAAGAGAGAACAAGAGCTAAGGGATTGAAGGTACATTTTTAATACAAAAGTGTAACATTGGTGCTGTACCAATTTTATCAGGCTACCAACAGCTCAAAATGAAGTAAAGTTGGCAATGAATGCTAAGGAAAACTACACACACACACACACACACACACACACACACACACACACACACACACACACACACTTTCCCAAATGTACTTATGCAATTGATTTTTTTAACTGAAATATTTTATTTTTATCCCTGTTAAATTGTGCCTTACTTGTTTCAGTCATTCTCCTAGCCTGTTGGGATATTTTTGAATTCTCTTACAAAGAATCATAGATTTAGGGCTGGAAGGGATAATTTTATATATCAGGAAAGTGACTCCCAAAGAGGTTGAGTTACCAGATATTACAAAAGCAGGAAGTAAAAGGTTGGACTTTGAAACCAGGTACTTGGAATCTTAATTCTTGGGCTCTTTCCTCTGCCTTATACTGTTACCTTCAGATCTGATGGTCCTGCCATGCCTGCCTTTATCCACTCATTATTGACTAAAAAATGTTTTCAGGGTATTAGAAAATGAGATTGGATACTGGCAAGACCATAGGGTTCAACAGCTCCCTTCCATAGTATTTCATCACCATCACTGAACACCTGCTGAATTCAATTATAGGCTCCCACTATATGCAAGAACCTGTGGGCAAAGACAAATACAACAATGAAAGTCTGTCTTCAAGAAACTTACATTCTTCTTGGAGGTTGGGGGAAGCAGTTATGACATATACCCAAATAATTAAATACAATAGAATATATAGTAACTTTAAAGGAGATGTCTGAAAAGGCTTCATATAGGAGATGGAACCTGAGCTGTGTTTTGAAAGATGCTGGGAATTCTTTTATGTGAGGTAGAGGCTAGATAGAGAACTGTCTATGGAGAACAGCTAGTAGAACAGTAGGACTGCAAGGCAGAGTGCAGGAAGGCAAATAATAGGAAATTAAGGCTGATGAGAGCCATACTATGGAAGACTTTTTAAATGGCATAGTGAGGGGCTTGTATGTTCTCCCAGAGGGAACAGAGAGCTTTTGGCTATGTGGAGCATGGTGAGGGGTGACATGATCTGATCTGTTTATATCTGAATATAAATTGAGCAACTGTGTGCAGTCTGTATTGGAGAGAGGAGAGATTGGAGGCAGCAAACTCAACAGGAGACTATTTTAAAGGGCGTAATGAAGGTGTGAATGAATGTCAAAGTTCTGTGAGTGGACTGAAGGAGAGGAATTTAAGATATGTGAAGTTAAGATTAAGAAGATGATGATACAGTCAAAGAAGAATGAGAAGGAATAATCACACACACATATGAGGAAAGCTAGGAGAAAGCCATCTTATAAAAACCACAAGAGGAGAAAATAATCAGGTGGAGGTACCTGGCATATAGTAAGTGTTTAATAAATGCTGCCTGTCTGTCCATCTCTCTAGCTAGCTAGCTATCTCTCCAATTAGCTGCTGAAACAAAAATGAGAATGCATACAGAAGGCTCCAATGGAGAAATTGTCTTCCTCTTTTCTGATGGTTAATAGAAGAAGAAATTGTCTGCAGGTGGAAAAAGAGGTAGTACCAATGGCATACTCTCCTTTCAAACCCACATGTGGCTGTGAACACATGGCATCTCTGGTTTTTTCCCTATGTTTATTCTTCCTGAATGAGTATTGAGATAAAAAGGACCAGACTACAACCATATCAGTCAGTTAATAAATATAATATGTGCTTAATAATGCACCTACTATGTGCCGGGAATTGTGCTAAGTACTAGTGATACAAATAAGAAAAAGAAAGCTAGCCCTTCCTCTCAAGAAGCTTAAATCGAATGTTTTGTTTAGCTGTTTTCAGTCACTTCTGACTCTTCGTGACCCCATTTAGCATTTTCTTGGCAAAGATACTGCAGTATTTTACCAGTTCCTTCTCCAGCTCATTTTACAGATGAGGAAACTGAGGCAAACAGGCTTAAACGACAGGATCATATAGCTAGTAAGTGTCTGAGACTGGATTTGAATTCAAGTCTTCCTTCCTCCAGGGTGTGCCACCTAGTTGCGCTTATAATCTAATGGGGAAGACAATACACAAGAGACAGCTGAAAGGGGAGGAGGGGGAGTCAGCAGGGGATGCCTAGAATGGGGCATGATATCTGTGGAGTCAGAAACCAAACAGAGCAGTTCAGAAGGTGGAGAGTTAGCTACAAAGTTTTTAACCCTCTATAAAGGAAGGCTTTGGGAGGAGTTTGTTGCTCCACCCTCTAGCCCTCCAATCAGAAGGGAGAGGCAGCTAAGGGAGCTGAGGAGGTGTTGAGTATCAGAACTGAGTCAATCTGCATGATGATGAGATTTCAGTTTAGAAGCTTATCCTGGAGGAGGCACGATGTTCCTGGAGTTGAAACCAAGCAGAACAGTTGATGATAGCTAGAAAAATTCTGAGCCCTCCCTAAAGGAAGACTTTGAGAGGAGTTTTAATTGCTCTACACTCCAGCCCTCCTATAAGAGGAAAGAGGCAATTGAGGATGTGTATGAGCTTCAGAAGATCAGGAGGACTAGCAGAGTGAGGAGCCAGCTCTGGGGAGCACTACTTGATGCAGCCCAGCCTTGGGTTGACATGGAAGCCAAGATGCAAGCCAGGGAACTTTGCCTCACCCAGAAGTGAACTCAGTGGTGGGAGGAACGTTTGTAGCAGCTACTTTAAGTTTGAGCCCACTCAGAATTGTTTTGCTTGACTATACATGTTTGTAATAGTTTTTGCTTTTTGTGTTTTCTCAATGGAAGGGGGAGGAAAAAGTGGGAAGGAAAGAATTCAGAACTAAAAAATATATTAATATTGAGTTTTTTAAACAGAAAATGCTGAGTCCACTCTCCCTAGGGACCTAGATGTAGAGGAGAAAGATTGCCCGGGTAAATGTTTTTGTACATTGGTTCTTTTGGGGGCATCTAGGTGGCACAGTAGATAGAATGCTGGGACTGAAGTCAGGAAGACTCATCTTCTTGAGTTCAAATTCAACTTCAGACACTTACTAGCTGGGTGACCCTGGGCAAGTCACTTAATGTTGTTTGCCTCAGTTCCTTATCTGTAAGTTGAGCTGGAGACAGAAATGGCAAACTATTCCAATATCTGCCAAGAAAACTCCAAATGGGGTTACAAGGAGTCAGACAGAGTTAATAAAACAATTTTTAGTAAATATTCCTTTGTGAAAGCTAATTGATGTTAATTGTTTATTAATAATGTTGAGATGTTAATGAACTATACCAGAGAGACTGGCACTGGTAGATAATATTGGGAAAGTAATCTCTGGCTATTGATTTTTTAGGATAACACACTAGAATTGGGGGTTGAGCCAATAGCATTATTATGCACTATTAAACCTATTCCCCCTAAAGGGTACCACTACCCTAAAAGGAAGCTAAAGCAGTAGTCTTGCTCTGGGAACCCAACCTGCTGTTGTGGGTTGGGAGAATAGCTCTGAACTTTACTTTATTTGTTATTATCTTGCTATTCTATTTCATCACCTGCTTTTTGCTTTGAATTTATACATCATTTGGATTGGTGTGGTATGAGAAGATGTCATCAGTGAGGACTCAGAGCTGTGAATTTGAATAGACAACTGCACACAGTACCATGAACCTAGGTCTAACTGAGAGGGGGGTCACCATGATGGGACTCTGAGGTATAGATTTAGTAACTGTCTGAGGCAGGATTTGAACTCATCAGGAAGTCACTCGGTGCTGGTGTAAAACAATTCTGGGATTGCCTGCCTCAGACACTTACTAGCTATGTGGCCCTGGGAAAGTTACTTAACCACTGTCTGTCTCAAGATCCTTCGTCTGTAAAATGGGGATAACCTTGCAAAGTAGTAGAATCCAAAGACATAACACATACAAAGTACTCTGTAAACCTTAAGACCCTATATAGATGTAGGCTATTATTATTATATAGCAAGATCATCTCTCCCTGTGTGTGTATGTATGTGTACAGGGTGTCAGTGCAGTTTTAAGCTATTAAAGCTTAACTGTATGTAACCTCTGTGTGTGTGTGTGTACACACACATGCATATATATAGTTCTATGTATGTACAAACATATACATATAAATGTATAAGTATATACCTAGTCTATTTTCCATCAGCAGGTCTACTTGGTTTTGACTCCACAGATCATACCTTCCTAGAATAGGCTGATCATCTGAAATCTCCTTAAACCATACTGATTGCCTCAGCTTTTGATGCTCAACATTTTCTCAACCCCCTCAATTGACTGTCCCCCTGTGATTGGAGAGTTGGAAGGTGGAACAATAAATTCCTCCCAAAGTCTTCCTTTACGGAGGGCTCTGAACTTACTGAAGCTTCCAGGTAACTCTCCACTCTTCAGCAGCAGCTCTGTTTGGTTTCAGTCCCATGAATCATCATGTACCCTGCTAGGTACACTGTGGCAGGCTCCCCACTCCATTCACCCCACTTTTTAGCTTCCTTTTGTAGTTTTCCCCCATTAGATTGTAAGATCCTTGAGGGCAGAAACTGTCCTTGTTTTTCTTATTTGTATCCTCAAGTCTTAACACAGTGCCTGAAACATAAATGTTTATTGAACTGAATGGAATATATAGTATACTATATATATGCAACATACTGTCAGCATTCCCATTCCAAGACTACCCTTCTCTTTTTACTCCCTTCTTTGTACTATTAGGCAATACCCTGTCTTCCAGAGCTAAGACCCAGTCAGCAAGCTGAGTTCTGAGCTTGGCATAACAACAGTCTCTTGTGCTCACCCTCTAGATGGACTCAGCCACTGCAAAATCCTGGAACTGTTTTACGCCAACACCAAGTAGTCCCTGAGGACAATCACCTGCAGAAACCACATTCAGGTCATGAAGCCCTGTTAAGAATCAAACCTGTCTCACTGTTGCTGTTACCCCCTCATTGTCAGGGCTACAGCTCATTGTATAACTATTGGTATATGTATTAAGATTGGCCAACACTAAACTGGGTCTCCTACTAGAGAAGGCCCCAGCACATATTCTAGTTTCCCTCCTCCAACAGAATAAAGGAAGCTTTTTCCTTGTAACCATTGTTAGCAATTTGCGGGGGGGTGGGGGGGAGGTATTTTATTTTATTTCTTTGATTTAACTATGGCTGTGATAACCTGAGTGACCTCTTTGGTTTTTTTAGAGTCAACATCGATTGGATTATCTCTGTAACTTTTTGGTCATTTGTTTTCAGAGTTGACAGTATATACATAGAGTAGGAGTGTATACCTATATCTCTATATATCTATGTGTGTCTGTGTATGTGTGTATGTATATATGTGTGTATAGTTGTTGTTCAGTGATTTCAATTGTGTCTGACTCTTCGTGAGGCCAGTTGGGGTTTTCTTGGCAAAGATGCCAAGGGGTGGTTTGCTGTTTCCTTCTCCAGGACATCGTTTTACAGATGAGGAAACTGAGACAAACAGGGTTAAGTGTTATTCAGTGTTATTCAGCTAGTAACTGTCTTCGGGTGGATTTGAACTCAGTTCTTTTTTTCTCCAGGCCCTAATCCAGTACTCCATATATAGAGAAAACATAGTATAGATATGCAAAGTATATGTGTGTCTCTACACTCTTTCTCTCTCTCTCTCTCTCTCTCTCTCTCTCTCTCTCTCTCTCTCTCTCTCCTCCTCCTCCTCCTCCTCCTCCTCCTCCTCCTTCTCCTTTTGTTCATTTATTTACAAGTTACCTAACCAAAAAGATAAGCACTACTATATATTTTTGAGAGGGGAAGGCAATTAGGGTTAAGTGACTTGCCCAAGGCCACACAGCTAGTTAATTGTCAAATATCTGAGACTGGGTTTGAACTCATGTCCTTCTGACTCCAGGGTTGGTGCTCTATTCACTGCACCACCTAGCTTCCCCTACATAATATATTTTTGAAGGGCCACAAGCAGCCACGTTTGAAAACTCCATCCTGAAGGTATCCTGTCCACCATAGAAACCTAGCTGAATCCTGCTTACTTAAGGAAATCAGTCAAAGTTTCTGTTTAGGGGAGTGTGAGCTATTATTGAATCTTTCTTGATGTATTCCATTATTTCTTCTCAGTTAATATAGTTTACCATGCAGGCCTTAGGCTAAACAGTGAAACATTCTTTCACCAAATAAATATATTAAGTGTCTATGTCAGGGTGGCTGGGCTAGAGAGGAGATACAAAGTTTAGATAATAAACATCCTGTCCTCCTGGAGTTTACAAGTCTAGAAGTGAGATAATACACCAATGAAAAGAGCTATAATATTGAATATTACATAAGTGCATTAGTTGTCAAATCAGGGGTTATGGAATGTCACAAGGGGAAGGCTAATATTAATGGAAGGTATTGGAGAAATCCTTGAGATAAGAGTTAAACAGGTGAAGAGGGGGTAGGGGGATGTCTCGGCCATAGGGAATAGTTTAAGTAAAGGAATGATGGTGGGAAAGTGGAGAGGTCCAAGTTGATTTGAATAGAATGGTGTGTAGTGGAATAATAATAATAATAATCAATGAATCCATAAACATGTATTAAGTGCCTACTATGAGCCAGGCACTGTGCTAAGTGCTGTGAATACAAAAAAAAAAAAAAAAAGGCAAAAGACAGTCCCTATCCTCAAGGAGCTTACAATATAATGAGGGAGATAACATGGAAACAAATATTATTACATGCAAGGTAGATATAGGATAAGTAGGAAATAATTAAAGTAAAGCACTATAATTAATAGGGTTTGGGAAAGGCTTCCTATAGAAGCTACCATTTCATTGTCACCCCTCCCTCCCAATAAACTTGAGTGGCTCCCTATTGCCTCCAGGAGCACATACAAAATGCTGTTCGACATTCAAAGCCTTTCATAACCCAGCCCTCCAACCTTTCCAGTCTTCTTACACTGTATTCCCCGACATACTCTTTGTCCCAGTGACACTGGCCTCCAGGCTGTTCCAGGACTAAGACACTCCATTTCTTAGTTCTGGGCATTTTCTCTAGCTGTCCTCGAGGCATGGAATGCTCTCCTGCCTCTGCCCCAATTACGGACCTCCCAGGTTTGTTTTAAATCTCATCTAAAATGCTGCCTTCTACTGGATGTTTTCCCTTCTAAATCACAGGGTTTCCCATCCTTTAATTATTTTCTATTTATCCTGTATATAGTTGCTTCATGTTCATTTGTTTGTATGTTGTCTCCCCCATTCGATTGTAAGCTCCTTGTGGGCAGGAACTGTCTTTTGCCTCTTTTTGTATCCCTAGTACTTAGGACAGGGCCTGGCACACAGTAGGCACTTAATAAATGTCTATTGAATGATTTAAAAGAAGCCAGGAGTCAGTAGGCAGAACAGAGTAGGAAGGACATTCCAGGTATAGAGGACAGCAAGAGAAAATTCCAGGAGCCCAGAGGTGGAATGTCTTGTTTGTCAAACAGCCAGGAGAACAGTATCAGTGATCATGTCAGGAATAAGATGTAAGAACACAGGAAAGGGGGGTTCAAATGCCAAACAGAGCATTCTATGCTTGATCCTCAAGGTAATAAGGATATACTGGAGCTGATTGAATAAGGGGTGGGGAGGTGACATGATCACACCTGTGATTTAGGAAAATCACTCTAGTGCCAGAATGAAGGCTAGATTGGAGTGGGGAGAGACTTGAGGAGGCTGACCTACCAGCAAGCTATTGCAGTAATCCAGGTGTGAGGTGATGAGGAGTGTCTGAGAAGAGAAGGGGGCATGCATGAGAATGTTGCAGAGGTGAATTCAGTAAGGACATATTGAGTTTACCACTTCTACTGGACATCCAGTTCGAGATGTCTGAAAGGCATTTAGAAATGCAGGCTTGGAGGAGAGCAGAGAGTTTGAGGCAGGATAGGTAAATTTGAGAATCATCAGCATAGAGCTGGTAATTAAATCCATATGAATTGATGATATCACCAAGTGAAATATATACAGAGAGAAGACAGGACAGAATGTGAGAGACACCTACAGATAGAGGGTGTGATCTGAAAGAGGATCCAGCAAAGGGGACAGAGAAGGAGCCGCCAGATAGGTAGCGGGAGAACCAGAAGGGAGGGGTGTTCTGAAAACCTACAAAGAAAAGAGTTTCAAAGAGGAGAGAGTGATTAATAGAGTCAAAGGCTTCAGTGAGGCCAAGGAGAATGAGGACTGAGAAAATGTCATTGATTTGGAAACTAAGAGATGATTAGTAAGTTTGGAGAGAGTGGTTTGGGGTGAAATGTTAAAGTCAGAAGTCAGATAGTAAGGGGTTAAGGAGAGAGAGAGAGGAGAGAAAGTGAAGGCATCATTATAAAAGGCCTTTTCAAAGAGTTCTGTCCCTAGCAGGGATGGGAAGATCAAGGGATCCCTATACAGTACTTAAAAATTAATAAGGTGCCTTGTTCTAGGTGCTAGGGACACAAAGACCCAAAAAAAGTCCCTGCCCTCAAGAAGCTTACTTTCTACTAAGGGGATTTTGATAAGTCTTCAGGTTGCTACCTTTTCTGGGAGTTTTTCCATTTTATAGGCACAAAAACATCTTCAACTCCAGGAAAGGTTCCTTCTGATGATTCATCAAAGATCCTGGCTTCCTTAAGGATATGCTAACAGAACAGAAGCTTTAATTGCAGATCCTGCCAAGCTAGAGAGATTCACAAGTCTTCTGACTGACTGGATATATGTCTGTTTTCAGAGAATCTAAGGGAGGAGAGGTTCATTGCTAGAAGGTTGGTCACCAGGAGATTTAAGACATTTGGGGCCACAGAAACTTCTAAAGCTATTCTCTCAAACATGAGAGTTGAGATTTGTTTTATCTGCACCAATGAAATTATAGATCCTTGAAGCAAAACAGTAATAAAATTTAAGTCATAGGAATAAGTCCCTAATCGTGGGGCTTGGGGTATCTGCTAATAAATGAGTAAGGCATTATTTTGGGCAAAGAACCTTCCTGGATTCCTAAAATCACTAGACAGGTACAACACAGTCTGAATTATTGCTCTTTACCAGATAGAGAGAGTGGAGTCACAAAAAGAGGGGACTGAGAAAAATCTACTGAGGTTATTAGTGCAAATCTTTAACTCACATCTGTTACCTGGAGATTAGATTTATCAAACAAAACCAAATTTCACAAGTAAGATCAACACACAGCAGCAGTATTACTAAACCATTTCTGAATGCTTTATTTAATTAACCAGGGCAGCATCACCAGAATAATTTCTGAAACAAATTACCTTAAATTACATTTGGTTTCAAAAACAATTACTGAATGATATAATGGTATTCTTCAAGAACAGATCTACCCAAAGATTTTATTTTCTGTCTTCCTGGTCCAAATCCAAAGGCCTCAAATCTTTATTATCTAACGACTGCTTAGTGTCCCTTCTGAAATTGGTCATGGGGGTCTTGGGCTGGGATATGAAGAGTATTTGATCTATATCACTATATTCAACAGTCTATATGTATGACCAGTCACAATATGGGTAACATACAGACAACAAAGCAACCCAATTATCCTTTTGTTTAGTTGTGTTTTTTTCATGGTCCTATGGAAAGACAAGTTCCCTAATAAATTTATATCTTTCTATTCCTGTGTTTCATTGATATTACTACCACCTTAAAGTCAAATTGAGTAATTCACCCTTAGCACCAAAATTCTAGGAATTAAGTTCCATTTGCCATGGCATAAGAAGAGCTGAGGCTCCCTATCACACCATCACATGGAAGCTATAACAAAGAGAGATATGTTTTATTGGCTTTTAGACTAAAGCTCATAGTGCCTAGTGCTGGAAAGAATATTAGCCATCATCTTACCCAACTGCTTCTTCTTAAAATGAAGAAACATCAAGGCCAACAACTTGCCAAAAATCATACAAGCGGTAGGTAGCAAAATCAGGATTCAAATTCAGGTGTTCTAATTCCAAAACTCATGTTCGTACCACTATTTCACACTACCTTCTTCAAAAGGAAGTCTCTGCATCATGGGAGCAGATGGCAGGTAAGAGAGTGCTTTCCCCTAACACAGCTTATGTCCATTCATTACACATAGTCACTTTGGCTCTCTTTGGATATTACCATATGGGTTTCACCACCTCTTGTGAGGCTTTTCCCATAGAGGATGTTGTGATTTCTAAATAAGGCCTGGGTGGTTGGATTTGTATTGGATCTCCTACAATCATGGATGGGGCTAAAATGTTCAACCAAGCACAGTTTTAAAAATATCAAAGTTGGGAAAATTTTAAAGAAGATAAGGGGTTTATATTGTCCTGGTCCAAATTCAAAGGCCTCAAATTCTTTACTACTTATTAAGGATTTGATTTTTATCAATTTATCAATAAAATCAAATCCTTAATTAATGAATATGATGGCTTTACTGGCCCGTTTTTTCCCCCAGTTTTGAGTGGATAAGTCAGTTTGACTATTATAAATACCTGAATTAACTATAAAGAATATATGAACAGAGGCAGCTAGGTGGCACAGTGAATAGAGCACTGGACCTGGAGTCAGGAGGACCTAAGTTCAAATCCAACCTCCGACACCTAACACTTACTAACCATGTGACCTTGGACAAGTCACTTAACCCCAATTGCCCAGCCTTCCTCCCTCTAAAAAAAAAAAGAATATATGAACAAAAACAGAGAAAGAACTGATAAATTAGATGTGTATAATAATTAAATATGTATGTATACACACACACATATATATATATATCTATTTGTATCTAAGCATAGCTATCTCTAGGATGGGGGAGGAGAGAAAAGGAGGAGAGGGAAGGGAAAAAAAGAAATTTGTGTGGTGTCATTGTGTATTTAAAAGGAATAACAAGTTGTGAATAGTAGATTTGCAGTTTTATGTGTACTCATCTTTTTTATTGTACTATCTTATAAAAATGCTTGTTTTATTCCCTAAATTAAAAATATTTTTTTTAAAGGGAAGCCAAGATGATTAAAGGACTGGAGACCATGGTTACAGGAACTAGGAATATTTAGCATGGAGAAGAGAAGACTTACAAGGGTTGTGCATGCTGTCTGCAAGTATTTGAATGAATGTCTTATGAAAGAGAATTGGACTTATACTGCTTGACCCCAAAAGGAAGAATTAAGATCAGTAGATGGAAACTGCAGATTAATCTCAATGTGAGAAAAAACTTCCCAAAGAAAATAGGATGGGCTGCCTTGAAGGTCTTTACTTAACCAAGATGAAGCTGCTGAGTATTTTGTAAAGGCTTCATGTAGGGGAGCTGGATTGGGAGACTGCTGAGGTCCCTTCTAATGTTATAATTCTGTGTGCATAGGTATATTTTTTATTTTTATTTTTATTTTTTTGCTTTTTGGAGGGGGGAAGGAAGAGCAATTGGGGTTAAGTGACTTACCCAAGGTCACACAGCTAGTAAATGTTAAGTGTCTGAGTCTAAATCTGAACTCAGGTCCTCCTGACTCCAGGGTATAGGTATATTTTTAACTAATAATTTCCCTTTTCTTAAAATGTGGAGCTCATCCCTTTAAGATTTTATAAAGGATACTTTTAAATGTATCCCTAGGGAAGTTTAAATGTTGCCCTGAAGTTTATTATAATAATAAGATATACTGGTATCATTGTACCATCTTTTCTCTTTCTTTTTTTCTTGTTTGAAAGACTGCTTGGGTTTTTTTATTTCTTGTTTTTTTAAATTTTCATTGTGAATTTAGATTAAGCATCAAATAAAATGTACATTTCCACATAGAAAATACAACAGATAAAAAGGATTGGATGTGAAACTTCATGTCTCTTAGTACAGTTTACTTTCTTTTTTATTATATGTTCATCCTGTAGCTTTCAAAGCTGTCCTGTCTGTGCCTTTTTCTTGCTCTCTTCTCTGTGTTCTCAGTGAGCCTCTTTATTCTTTTCTTTTCTTTCTTTTTTTTTTATTTGCTACCTTATCCCTACCCCCCTTGGTTTCCCATCCACCTCCATGGTGGGGAGCCGGGGAGCAGGAGGCTGGAGCGGAGGAGGAATGAAAAGCAAAGCCTTGGGGCGGCTAGGTGGTGCAGTGAGTAGAGCAACGATCCTGGAGTCAGAAGGACCTGAGTTCGGATCCAACCTCAGACACTTAACACACACAAACAAAACCTAGCCGTGTGACCTTGGGCAAGTTACTTAACCCCAATTGCCCTCCAAAAAAAAAAAAGAAAAGAAAAGAAAAGAAAAGCCCTTGTAACAAATATGCATTATCAAGAAAAACAAATTCTCACATTGGCTGTGTTAGAGGCAGCTATAATCTTTGGTCTGCCTCCATTTCCTCAACTATAAGATAGGGAAAATAATCACACCTACCTCCCAGGGTTGTTATGAAGCTTAAAAGAGATAATATCAGTAAAGCCCTTAGCACAGCACCTGGCACATAGTAGGAACTGAATAAGTTCCTTCTTTCCTTCCTTCCTTCCTCCCTTCCTCCTTTCTTTCCTTCCTTCTTTCCTTCCTCCCTTCCTCTCTTCTTTCGTTCCTTCCTTCCTCCTTTCTTTCCTCCCTCTTTCTTTCCTTCCTTTCTTCCTTCCCTCTTTCCTTCCTTCCTCCCTTCTTTCCTCCCTCTTTCCTTCTTTCCTTCCTTCCTTCCTTCCTTCCTTCCTTCCTTCCTTCCTTCCTTCCTTCCTTTTTTCTTACTTCCCATGGCTCTGAAGGCATCACTCTCCTACCAATGGACTCCAATTCTTGATTCATTCAAATCCAAATTCAGCCCTGGAGTAACCTAACCTCTAAAAGAGGAGGGTCAACATTTTCTTCCCGCTTTATGATTCATTATGCCCCCATCCTGAAGCCCTGAGGAAAAATCACTTAAATAAAACTTAAGTTTTATCTAAGGATCCCTCCAAAAGATATCCACAGGATCCCTTCCAGAAAATCCATGAAGCAGCAGTTACCAGGTATAAGTTAGCTATTCACTTCCTCCCCCACAAAAGAAATGCTTAAAACACAACAAACTCCTAAACACACATTAAGGAGTATTTGAAACATGAAGCAGTAACTCTTATTTTGCTCCCTCAGGAGGCAGAGACACCCAGGAGACTTTGTAGGACTGCTGAATAAGCATTTCACTGTCACCTTATATCCGAACCTTTTGAGTGACTGACCTTCTGGCCAATGGGACATGGTTGCATGCCTCACCTTCACCAATGGTTGTCTTTTCCAAGGAAACCAATTTCACAAAAAACCTCCTGCTGCCAATACTCAAAACTCTCTAAATGACTCCATTTCTCAAACTCATGAGGTGGCAACCAAGGCTGGAAACATCCATCACCTGTGCTCAGGGAAGGAAATGCAAAGCAGAAGAGGGAGCCAGGGCCTTGATATCCATTCTCAGGCAAACATGTATACTTGTTGCCATGTTATAGGTAACCATCTTAGCTGCTACTGGGGAGAGACACCTTTCCTTTATTCCACTGGAAATATCCAAGGGAGACTCGCTTTCTGAATCTCAAACCACACTTTCTTTCAAAAGAAAAAATGACAGCAGAAACCATTTCTTCTAAAACTTGCTGAATGGGGGAAGGGGGGCTCTTCCTGGCTTAATGGTCATTTCCCTCTAGTACAGTTTCAACTCCTCCCCCCATAATAATGTAAGATGTGCATATTCCAATGTAACAAATCTATCTATGTTGGTTTTCTAAGCATATAGACAAGCAGCGCACAGGGAAACATTGATAGATATCTATCTCTAGAAAATTTCTTATCCCTTTGTCTCTCTTGCCCCTAAAGTTGCTGGTCTAGGGGTATAATGAGTTCAAAACAAAACTACTTTCCTGTTCACTCTCAGAGTGGGGTTATTCTAGATTGTACCCACAGATTTAACTCCTTCCCACCAAATGATAGTCACACAAAAGATCATCCCCAATAACGAATAGCAAGTAAACCCATTTATCCAAGCAAATAGCACATAGAAATCAGAGAAGTTATATAGATTATAATATACCAGAAAATACACTGAATAAATGAGATTTCCCCACTCAGAGTGAGGTATTTCAGCTCAAACCAAAAGAGAGAGGCCTCAGTTCTACCCAGGGGGAAGTTCTCTGAAGTCTCTAGTTAGAGGATTTGATTTCAAAACTAGGGCCAGGTTCAGGAGCCAGCTTCCCCTACATGCCTGCTGCTTCCAAAGCCTATCTTTCTCTCTGCAGGTATCTAGAGTCAATCCCCAAAAGAGTCTGGCTCCAGCATTAAGAATGTCTCTCTTCTCCAACTTCTTCCCTCATGCAGACCCAAAGCATTGTGTCATCATTTTCTCCTCCAGTTAAAGAGGCTTATGTAGAATGCTCCAGGCTTGGTTAAAAAGAAAGCTAGGTTACAACAGGAACCAAGGAACTTGCGGGCATGCACATCTTTTGCCAAGGGCTGGGGCTTGGTCCCATCCCCCAGCATGATCCCTGGGATGGCACTCATCATGCCAAAGTAAAAGTCCAGGAGGACTGAAAAAAGGGATGGTGCCTTATCCCAAAGCATCACCTTGTATCTGCACCTTTTGAGTGACTGGCTCAATATCCCTACCTTCTGGCCAATGGGACATGGCTGCATGCCTCACCTTCATGTCAATGGTTGACGTGATCCTTTGGAGGTGAGCCAGAGTGTGCAACTCACAGGAAGAAGCCAAGATCCATCCCCATCATGCTCCACAGCATGGCCTTACAGGCCCAGGCCAGCAGATCGAAGGCTAAGTAGCACACTAGGTAGAGTGTTGGACTTGGAGTCACGAAGACCTGAGTTTGAATCATGCCTCAGCTACTTTCTAGTTCTGTGACCCTGGGCAAATCATTTAACTTCTCTCAGCTGTAGTTTCCTCATCTGTAAAATGGGGATTAATAGCCAGGGCTGTCATGTAAAATGAGTCAACATATGTAAAAAGCTTTGGAAACATGAAAACACCATACAAATGCCGGTTCTTATCATTAAAGATAAATTTATTGTGCTATCAGTTCCCTGATAGTAGTCAACAAAGGAGGGGTTGGAATTTCTAAAAGTGCTAAGTGGATTTCCTCATTTTAGAACTGGGAAAACTACAGCCCATGGACATTAAGTGACTTGCCAGGGTCAGCTGGGTAGTAAAGTCCTCTAACAGACCCAGACTCCTTCCCACCACACCACAACTCTGTCAGATCTCTCAAGGTTGTAAGATGAGTGTAGAAAATTCTTTAAAAAGAGCCACCAAGAGAGAAATTTCTTTGCTCCCACTGATTCTAGAAACCATCAGAAAACACTCTCTTTGCTACTAGTCTGGCACCACAAGGGGTAGTGGAAAAGGCAACAATGTTAGTTCACATTCTGTTTGCTAAAATTTAAAATGCTAATACTTGAATCAAAATCTCTGAATTTTATCCAACGACTTCTTTATGATATGAATACACAGTCTTTTGATTCTCCAAACGGAATAAGTCTATTTCAACATATACCCTAAAAATCCAGAGAGATTTGCCTATAAGACACCTATGCTTAGTGGAAGCCCTGATTAGGCAAAAGCAGGCTCACTGACCAGTGTATGGAGAAGTTATTGCCCAGATGTGCACAATAGTCACTGATGAGATTTTACCATAGCTAGCCATAGTAAATCCCTCAGGATTACATCCCTAATGAATTTCATCTTATTAGGTTAGGATCATCCCCTGTGTTAGTTATCCCTCCTAGCTTTGGGTCATGTACACAAAGCTACATATACCTTTATTCAAGTCATTGTTTAAAATGTTAGACAGCACAGATTTCTGGAGTATTACACTAAAGACACCCTGCCACATTGACATTGAAGAGTCAGTCAATATACATTTATACATTTATGAAATGTTTACTAAGCACCTGGAAAAAAACACTATCACTAACCTTAAAAGGAGACATCAGGTATATAGATAGTCATGCAGACACAAAGTCTATAGAAGGTGATCTCAGCTGAAAGGCACTATAAGCAGGAAGGACCAGGAAAGGTCTCCTCCTTAGGTGGGACACTTTAAGGTAGATGTAAGTAGAAAGATACTTGAGGCAGGGAGGCCAGTTAAAAGAATATTGCAGGGGAGGCTAGGTGGTGCAGTGAGTAGAGCATCAGCCCTGGAGTCAGAAGGACCTGAGTTTGGATCCGGCCTCGGACACTTAATGCATGCACAAACAAAAAACCTAGCTGTGTGACCTTGGGTAAGTCACTTAACCCCAATTGCCCTCCAAAAAGAAAAAAAAAAGAGTATTGCAATAATGTAGGCAAGAAGATGAGGGTCCCTACTTGCCAATGGTTGTGTGAGTGGAAAAAAGGAGACATACACAAGAGATGTTTTGGGGTTTTTTGGGGTTGTTTTTTTTTTGTTTGTTTTTGGAGGGCAATTGGGGTTAAGTGACTTGCCCAAGGTCACATGGCTAGATTTGTGTTAAGTGTCTGAGGCAGGATTTGAACTCATGTCCTCCAGACTCCAGGGCTGGTGCTCTACTCACTGAGCAATCTAGTCACCCCCGAGAGATGTTATAAAGGTAGAAATGACAAGATTTGACAACAAATTGGATGTGTGGGGTGAATGTGAGTCAAGGATTACACTGAGGTTGTGAGTTGGGTAACTGGAAGGAAGGTGGTAATAATAAACAATAAGAAAGGAAAAAGAGCTTCCAGAGGAAAGATAATAAGTTCTTCTCTAGACATGCTGAGGTGGAGATGCCAATAGCACATTGAGTTCAAGATGCCCAAAAGGCAGTTGGTGAGACTATATAGCTCAGGATAAAGATCACAGCTGGGCCTGGGACTGGAGATCTGGAAGTCCTCTAGAGAAAGGTGGTCATTGATGGCATGGAAACTGATGAGCTCACCAATCAAGCTAGTCTAGAAGGAGAAGAGATGACGGCCCAAGGCAGAGCCTTGAGAGACCTGTGATTAGTGGATGATCTGGATGAAGACCCAGCAGGAAGAGAACCAGAGAAATCAGCATCACTAAAACCTAAAAGGGCTTTATGGCTTTCTCAAGGATAAGATTGGGGGTGGGGGGTGGGGAAGAGAAGATGGATCTTTATTTGGAAAAAAAAAGTCAGCCTAGAGGGGAGAGAGCATGCAGGAGAAGAGGGTGATTGAGTGAAGGGGCTGCAAAGAGGACAAGAAGTTTGAAGAACTAGCAAAAGAGCCTGAAGAGCAATCAGCCAGCTGAGAGAACCTGGAGAGGGTAATGTGAAAACCCAGGAAGCAAATAGCATCTAGATATCCAGAATGAGCAGATGTTTGATAGTGTCAAATGCTGCCGAAAGATCCAGAAAGATAAGGAATGAGGAAAGGCCATTAGATCTGACGGAGATCATTGGTAACTTTGGAGAGTTGTTTCAGTTGAATGATGAGGTCTTAAGCAAGATTGCAGAGGGTTTAGAAGAGGAAGTGGGGGTCTATTGCAGCTGGCTTTCTTAAGGTGTACAGCTAAAAGGGGGGAAAGAGCAGAGGAAGGTAAGGATGGTAAGATTAAGTTAGGGTTCTGTAAGGATAAGGGGGGCATGGGTGTCTTTGTAGGCAGCAGGAAAGGAGCCAGTAGGTAGAGACTGATGCTTAGAGAAAGAGTGGAGATTAGAGAGGAGGAAACCAACTGGAGAAGGTGGGAGAAGGTGGCATCAAGTGTGTGGAAATTTCCAGTGAAATGTGGAGAAGAAAGCCTCAGTTATAAGGCAGAAGGCACAATGGGAAGCTTGAGGAGGTAATAAAAGGTTTGGAATAGCTGGAATGGTGAGTGGGATCTATTTTGTTGACTAGCTGGGTGACCCTAGGCAAGTCACCTAACCTCTGTCTGTCTCAGTTTCCTCAAATGTAAAATGAACATAATAACAGCCCCTACCTCACAGGGTTATTGTCAGGGTCAAATAAGAAAGCATTTGTAAAGTGCTAGGCACCACACCAGGCACAGCAGGTGGGTAAATCGTGGATAGTATCCCCCCCCCCCCCCCCGGCTCTCTTTTTCTGTCTAATTCATAGGTTGGGGAGGCTGAAAGGAGAGCCTTGGGGCACCTCTCCCAGTTTCCATGATCTTTAATGTATCACTAACACTGGCTTAGTAATCACGTATGCCAGTTTTTTCAATACCTGGAGCTGTAGGTCACCTGGTCCAAGTGACTTGAAGCAGGGGAGGCAAAGTGCTCTCTGTGTTTATCTTGGCTATCAACTCCACATTACTCATTTTTGTTCTATTTTTCCCAGTGTTCTCCTTTGCAGAAAAGATAGAAACAAATTATGAATTGTGCAGCAAGCGCAAATCTATCCCAAGTAAAGCTTCTATTTCCTTCTTTGAATCTCTTTTTTCCCACTAATATGTGGCAGAATAACTCACAACTCCTGGTACTGCATGGCCTGGACATCCTGTCTCTCTTTATAGTAATGCTACAGTTTCCCTTGAAGTAAGCATCTCTGCTAGGGAGGCCACTAAGCTGTGCTCCCAGGTTCTGCTCATCTCTTTATTTGATAGCCATCTCTGTTCTCTGATTCAAGGGGTCATGCTCCTTGAAACTGCTCCCTTGGGTGACTATGGATCTATATCTGGACATATCCCTGCTCCTGGATGAATGCATTATCTCCTACCAGTCCAATAATACCACTGACACGGCCAATATGAGTGGAGAGGAGAGAAAGTCCTTTTTCCCCTTTGTTGCCTTCTGGAACAATCCAAGAAATTGGCCTGGACTATTCCACCACTGAATTGCTTGTTTCTTTTATATATAAGTGCAAAGGATTGACTGCTACATCACAAGATATTTCCTGTGTGGGGCCAATTTCCTTCATCCAATGCTTAAGGCCAATAATTCTTTCAAACTGATTCTAATTTACAACTAACAAATTCACACATTATTTCAAGATTGCTGGAAGATTCCTTAATACCTACTAATACTTGATGATTACATTCTATGTTCTCCATAACCATACCAACTGAGGTGGGTGGGAAAGCTCCCTTCCTTACACTGGACCATTGCTTAATAGATAACGATGATAGATTCCTGGCCAGAGACGGTGTACACCTAACAAAATCTGATCAAAATATGATTTGCCATGTGTCTGGCAAAACTAGTGAATTAAATGAATCAAAGGGAATGGGGGAAGGGATCAGACAGTATATGTATATCCCCCAAATTAGATACCATAGAGATAAGTTACAAAGAATGGCAGATAAGACGGTCAGAAGTTCACAGAAGACAAAAACTGGCCTCAAACCTCTATACCCAAATGTACAAATTTTAGGCAACAAATACAAACTAGAAGTCCTAATGAAATGAGCCAGATTAGATCTCATAAACATCACTGAGACTTGGTGGGATAAAGCCTAGGACTGAGACATAGCTCTGGACAAGTATTCCTTATTCAGAAGAAACAGGATAAAACAGGATACATGAGGGGATGGCAGCATTGTATATTAAGAATGTGTACTCAATACCAAGACAAGCTCCAAATGGGTGATAAATGATAAAGACTGATATCCTCAGCAAATTAGAGGAGTAAGGAAGAAATTGCCTGGGGAGGAAGGGAGGGAGGAAGGAAGAAAAGGAAAGAAAAAAGGAAAGGAGGAAGGAAGGAAGGAAAAAAGGATTTGTTAAACACCTACTATGTGCCAGGTGCTATGCTGAGTGACTTACAAATATTATCTCATTCAATCCTGACAACTGTGGAAGGTAAATGCTACTATTTTCTGCATTTTACAGATGAGGAAACTGAGGTAGGCAAAGATTAAGTAATTTGCCTAGGGTCATGCAGCTAGTAAGTACCCAAGGCTGGATTTGAACTCAGATTTTCCTGTTCCCTGGCCCAGCACTCTATCCATTTCTCTACCTAGCTTATAGGAGGTTTTTGAAGAAGGGGGCCAGTCCCAGTTCCTAAGAGATGAACAGGGACCCCACCCTCCCAGGTCAAGTGGTGTTCAGGTACATTGAAGATTCTGGGCTATGAGTGCTGTGTCCACAGCACCTGCCATCTTTCTTAGCAGTGTCAACCTTGCTTGCCTTTGGTGGAGATGGAGAGTTGAGGCATGCAGCTGGATAGGCAGCCCATTGTGTTAGTCCATTGGAACATCTGTCCTGAACAGCAGGCAATGAGTTTGGGTCCAAATTGAAAAGGAGAAAAAGAAATTATATTCGGGAAATTTAAATGATCCCAAACTGCTCTGACACACAAAACCAGTCTTTTTGACACCAACATTCTTCCAATAATGGATGGCTAGGTGGCACAGTGGGTAAAGCACTGGGCCTGGAGTCAGAAGACCTGAGTTCAAATCTAGCCTCAGACATTGACTAGTTGGGTGATCCTGGGCAAGTCACGTAAGCTCTGTCTGTCTTCGTTTCCTCAAATGTAAAATGGGGATAATGGCACCTGCCTCATAGGGCTGTCAGGGTCAAATAAGATAGCATTTGTAAAGTTTACCATGCATGGTATATAATAGGTGCTTAATAAATGCTTTTTTCCCCTGCCTGCCTAAATGGCCCCGGAACAGCACAGTCACTGAATAATCCAGAGTTCTAGTGATTCAGAGGTCAAGGGAGAGATGCACGGAGTGTATAAGTGGTCTGTAGTGTGTCACCAAATTTGAAATGAATAAAAACACCAAAAATCCCTCACTGCTTCCATAGTGGTAGTGCAGAGGATCCATTTTTTTGACTTTCTACTTAGTTTCTAGTGCCAGATTTCTGCATATTGACAGACTATTAGAATAAAGGGGTCAAATCCATACTGATCATTTTTTCTAATGTAGCAGGTATCTGCTACATCTCTACAGGAGGCAGAAGGTTCCCAAAAGGAAAACTGAGGCAGTGACCCATTGGAGCAAGGACACGCCCTGACTATGTACTTACAAGATGGATGAAACTTCAACAGGAGGATAGGAGAGAGATTGAGATTTTGTATGAAGGTGTGACGGGGTTGCCCCTCCCCTCTGCCTTTGAAGAGCTATTAGAGACACTGTGGTCAGACTGGTTTTGCCTAACTGCTTTGCTCACACATGGCCATTATTAAAGAACTTCATAAATGTTCTTGACTTGACTTGGCTGTCTGACTGGAGCTCTAACTGTCTGAACCTCTTTCCCATGTGGGTGAGCCTCAAAGATTCTGAGATGAGAATGTCTTGGGCTGTTCATACCACAACCCAAGCCTCTACCTGCCAGGACTGGGACAGAGCTGAGACCCAGACTTGAAGCAGAGATGCAAGTTGACTTTGAAGACTGTAGGGATTACTGTGGCCAGGGGAAATTCCAGAGTGATGGTGGTTATCAGTTATGGCAGAGTGAGGAGGAATGATCAGGGGCAGGAATTTGGACCTCTTGCCCTGGACCAGCCTTGCTTCTTTTTCAAGTTCTGAGGTTTATTGGGGTTTTAGGATTAACACACTCACACACACCCTTCTTTTTCTCTTCTATGACCTAAGGGTAGTTCAGAGGAGATGAGAAAGGAGAGGGCTGGGCTTCAGGCAGGAGCACGTAATTAATTGCCTTTTCCATTTTTTCCCCTTCTGTACAATAAACAGAATGTCGTTTGCCCAAGTCTTATGAATGTGGGGGCTTGTAATTTAGAAAAGGAAAGTTCCAGATGTGAGCTGGGGGCTAACAAGTCATAGGCTGCTTGCTTTTCCCCCCTATTTTAATCATTCTGACACATGTTTTATGACAATGCCCCTGGCTAAAATTTAGAACCCCAAAGTCAGGATTTTTTTAACTGCCCAGCAATTCCAAGAAGGAAGTGGAAGAAGAGGAATGAGGCATAGTCTGAGTGTTCCCGAACTAAAAGCCCTCTAGTGACCAGTAAAACCATTATTAGTAGGGTTCTTTCACAGCAGGAATCAGATCAACACAGGATCACTAACCTGCGTCTTTAGTATAGCATCACCTGGTGGTCAAATTGTATATTACATGTCCTTGCTGCTTTATCAATAAACTAGCATCCTGTCTTCCCGTGAGCTTAAGGGAAGCTACACAAGAGTCAGTATGGGCTGGACTGCCTGCACCATTCCAGTGTCCTTCAAGTGTGGACAGGGAATACTCAGCAAGCTTGCACTTTCACTGCCTATACTTATGTCACATGATAAATGAAATCAAAAGATGTGGCTCTGAAATCAAGAGGGCCTGAGTTCAAATATGAACTTGGACACTTGACACTTACTAGCTGTGTGACCTTGAGCAAGTCACTTAACCCCAATTGCCTCGTTGTTGTTCCCCCCCCCAAAAAAAAGAAGTCACAGCTAAGTGAAAATGGAGTTAAGAGCTGGTTTCATTGTGAGCTCAAAGGCAACAAGAAACATCATTTCATGGGATTTTCTGATATCTTACCTTTCAATACTCTCATAAGCAAAAAGGCCATAATGAAGAATATTACAGCTTATCTACTATTGTTTATTATTATTATTATTAAACATCTTTAGCAGATGATAAAACAAAGAAGAATTTTATGAGGAACGTGATGAGATCCTCCAAACTGGGTTTATGTATACTGTGTTTATCAATTACTTCAGTGCAAAGGTGAGCAAAGGGGAGGACACAGTTGTGAAACATAGTTATAATCAAGGGTGGGGAGCTTGGTTTCTACCTACATGTGTGACCTTGGACACATCATTTAACTTCTCAGACCCTCTGTTTCCTCACCTGCTATGTGACAGGGTTGGATGAGATGATCTCCAGGGTTCTTCCCAGTTCTAAACACTATGATTCTATGAAAGAGAGCTGTATACCATGAAAACTTTCTTCAAGAAGGAATTCAGAAAGGGTTGGACATGGCAAGAGCCAAAAAACATTACAAAAAAATGTCTACAACTTTAGAGATAGATATGGACTAGAATAATGATTAATCTAGGGTACTCCCAGGTGAGGAAAGTCTATCAACCAATTCAGGTTGACACCTACTCTGCAGTTTATAGTTTTAGAAAGTTGTCCAGAGCACTGAAAAGTTAAGTGATTGACCCAGGGTCACACAGTCAGCATATAGAAATAGGAAGGATTCTGACCCAGATTTTCTTAGCTTCAAAGTTGTTTCTCTATCCATTATACTACACTTCCTCTTAACACTATACCTTAACAGAGAAAAACTGGCAGCAATCTAGAAAACTCATTAAAGGAAATTCAACCAAATTCAACTTTACCAGTTTATGACCACATGCTGGTCCTAGAAGGTTCCTCCATTTCACCAGCTGGGAATCAGATTTGTGGCTTCAGAACCTGAAAGCAGTTTACAAATTTTGCACCTAGTGATAGATAGCTAAGCAATCAGAAGTTATTATATTTCACATGGAAATCATCAACCTATGAGAAGAAATGTCTTTTAGGCAAGAATCACAGGAAGGAAAAGAAAATCACATCTGGCTTCTGTAAGTCCAATGTGTTCCTAAAGGAAATTTGTTTACAAGGCTTTAGTTCTCATTACATAAAGTCCACAGCTCAGGCCCTTTCCTCAAGTGTTGCAATCTTTTCTTGTATTTCTAAACCTCACACCATTTTCTATATAGATTTGCAGGTCCCTGAACTCATAGGCTAAGATGTGGTGAGTGGGAGGGTGAAAGAAGGAAGAAAGCTCAGTGTATTTGGTAAGTGTATACTGGGGGGCATGAATCTTCAACATTGTGTCAGTGTTTCCTCTTTACTTCCCTTCCCTTCATTTATGCATCAGTTGTACCTGCTCAGGAGTAGTCTAAAATTTAGCCTTTGTGTCAGAGTCTTCTTGACATGAAGGGCTAGTAACCTTTTGACGGGGTACATCTCGTAAGTCACTCTGGTTCGATCACTCCTACCTAGTTGAACTCTGCAAACTCATTAACTTGTACTCCCCCGAAAACTTGCCATCAGTTCATTTATCTTAGAAATCTGGCTTATCTGCCCCATCTAAGAACATCAGGATATAGTACTTTGCCACAGAGAGAAGTTACCCTTACAAGCACTCAGAGTCACAAGGTATCAAACATGAAATAATCTAAAGGACTTCTGCTCAGACTCAAGGGTGCAAGCTCCTCTCTAATAGAGTGCATCTATCTTCCCCCAAGCAATTTCATAGCTCTCTTGATCACTATCTTGGATACTATCTTGGATGGGCCTCCACCAAGAGAAGAAACTCAGGGTTTCCTAGAGATTCCTATAACTCATCACTTTTCTGCGAACCTCCACCAAAGTCCCATTGAGTCCTCTTGGATCATAGTACTAAGGGAAAGAATTTGGAGTTTTCCAAGGACTTCAGCAACCAAGATCCTTCAGATTGGTCAACCCTCCTGAAAGACCTAAAGACTTCACACAATTGGAGTGCTTTCCTGGATGAGGTCCTGGTTTGTTCTTCCACACTGGGGGCTTGTGTCTTATTGCTCTTTGAATGGTGCCTCCTCCTTTCCTCTACTCCTTTGGTTCTGCTTCATTCCCCACTGATCTGACTCCCCAGAGATTTGTGCCCATCTTGTTCTCTCAATGGTGCTGCCTTGGCTTGCTGACATACCAGCTATAGTTACTCCATTCCTCTAGGGCTCTGGCTCCCTTCAGTTATCATAGCAGGTTCTCTTTCATAGGATCATCTCATCCAACCCTGTCACATGCACATCCACTAATGCTCTCTAGAAGTTCTAAGCACTCTTACTCCTTCTGAGGAGATGGCACCAATTCCCAAGCATTTTAACCAAGGAGAAAAGACCAAAAGTTGAATAATTCTTTAATATCCATGGTCACAGTGCCATCTGGCTCTTGAAGATTTTTTGTTCCTTCACTTGAATTCCTCAGTTCTGCCTTCTCCACCAAAAGTTTCCTAGGGGCAGCTGAGTGATATAATGGATAAAGCAATCGGCTTAGAATCAGGAAACCTTCCTTCAAGTCCTGCTTCAAATATTTATTAACTGAATAATGCCACACAAATCACTTCATCTCTCTCAGCCTCAGTTTCCTCATCTGAAAAACTAGAGGGCTCCCTTCCAGCTCTCAATCTGTGATCTTATGGTCATTAGGAAGCTTTGAGTTTTCCTGCTCCATTGTCTGCTCTTGTCAGAGTAGGGTGAGAATCCCCACATTTTCCTTCTCCCCAGTTCCCAGGAAAGTTGCCTCCCACTTAATCACTATCTCCCCCAAAGTTTTGGAGCTTCTCAGGGCCTCCTCCCTCCATCTTCCTCTGCAGCATCTGTGTCATGAAATTAGTCCATAGCTTCCTCGAATGTAAAGGAGATGTTTCTTTTTGGGAAACTACGTTCCACAGAACCCCTTGTGGGGTTCTACAGCATGGAGAAGTCGCAAGATAGTAGGTGATCATCATTTCTAGGTAGGAAATTTAAAATCCATTTGTGAGGAATTCTCACAAGAAGGCTAGTGAGTAAGAGGTGACTTGGAGAAGAAAATATGAAAGAGAAAGAGAAGAAGGAATGGACGAGGATTTTATCAATCTCATGCCAGTACCAGCTACATGGGACATTTCTCCCATCAGTGTCTAACCTCATGCTTATGCCAGTATTTCCAGAAGAGAGAGCAGAAGGGGCTAATAAAGTCTTAGTATTTCTTTGGTGAGAAGTGCCCCCAAATTTTGGTATTACTGTATTAAGAAGCAGATCCTTTCATGAACATGGTCTTCAGTGCCCTGATAGGCATATATCTTCGCACCCATTCATTTCCATCCCATAAGCTTTAGTGCTGGTCTGAAAAGCAACTCTGGGAGTGAGAACTTACAGCCTTCAGTTTTCAGAGAAAGGTTCTTAACCTGGGACGTTTGTACTTAATGGGGTTGTTTTGTTTTGTTTTAACATTTTGATACCTATATTTCAATATAAGTTCCTTTGTAATCCTATGTATTTTATATTATGCATTTTAAAACATTCTTCTGAGAAAGGACCCATAAGATTCAGCAAACTTCAAATGGTGGCAGGGAAGGCAGGGGGGAGGGTCCATGACACAAAATGAGAATCCCTGTCTTAGAGGCTTAGGAGGTTGCAATTTAAAGAACTGGTTGGTGGATGTGCTTGCTCCTTGATTACACCCTTCATTATTTACCTTGTGTTCTATTTTAAGTAAATATCCTGTACTCTATGGTCCCTTGTGTTTCATTCTGGCTTGGTCTGGGAAGATTCAGTGCAAAGTAAAGGCTCCTTCATCACAGACTGAAATTGGTGATTATTCCTTGATTACCATGAATCTAGGCAGCAGCTAGGTCAGTGGATCAAGTGCTAGACCTGAACTCAGGAAGACCTGAATTCAATCCCACCTCAGACACTTAGCTGTGTGCCTCTGGGCAAGTCACTCAACCTCTGTCTGTCTTGGCTTCCTTATCTGTAAAATGAAAATAATAATAGCATCTAACTCCCAGGATTATTGTGAGGATATAATGAGATAATATTTCTAGTGTTTTGCAGACTTTGGATATAAATGTTTGCTATGATGATGATGATGATGGAGGAGGAGGAGGAGAGAAAGGAAGAGGAGGAAAAGAAGGAGGAGGAAGGGGAGGAGAAGGAGGAAGAGGAGGAGGAAGGGGAGGAAGAAGAAGAAGAAGAAGAAGAAGAAGAAGAAGAAGAAGAAGAAGAAGAAGAAGAAGAAGAAGAAGAAGAAGAAGAAAAAGGAGAAGGAGAAGGAGAAGGAGAAGGAGAAGGAGAAGGAGAAGGAGAAGGAGAAGGAGAAGGAGAAGGAGAAGGAAGAGGAGAAGGAAGAGGAGAAGGAGGAGGAGGAGAAATGGGAGCTTTTCACATATAGTATCTCATCAGTAGTAAGAGGCATGTGTTTTCATTCAACTGGGTAATACAAACTTTATTTCGGTGATATGGTGTTTTACTTTAGAGCCTTTAAAGGAAATTGAGTGTTTTACCTTAAAACCTTTCAAGGTAAAACACTATATCTCATGCAATTCTGTGCCACAATTTCTAATTGAATCTCACTTTCTGTGAGGCACATAGTTGTCTTCTCATTGTAACAACTGAGAGCCTAGTGCTTAGAGTATGTGAAATACTGGTTCCAACCCATGTGGAAGCTTAATGAACCTACTTGCAGGCATGTGTCATGGAAGGCTCTTCCTTCACGTTCCTAGCACAAGAAAGTGTTTTCTATTTCCTGACCACTTAGTACATGGGTGATTTTTCTTAAAGCATCCTTTAATTGACTATTGGGTCAGATTAAATGTGCCTACAAAAGGTCCAGGTCTCTATCTCTTCTTTGATGGCTTTTAAAGATGAAAGATTGCTGCAGACTTCTAGGTGTGGGGAGAGGCAGTGGTTTGTCTGCCTTTTCTCCCCATCCAGCCACCACATTTCTAAGAAAGCATAGTGACACTTCCCATTGTGTTTCTTCTTTCCTGATCTTAGGTGAATGAAAAGGGAAATAGACAGGTGACAGGTGAGACCAGGAGATCAATCAAAGATACCATAATCAGAGTCCCAGAGCCAGTGGCAGCAGTAGCCAAGTTTGATGAGAAAACCATATAGCAGCCCTGAGGAACTTGTTGCTACAAGCCAGCCCTACTGAACAAGCAAGTGACTCATCCATTGGTTATACCAAATCCAAAAGTGAATTTGGTGGGGACTCTATGAAGGGAGTAAAGAACTCCCAGAGCAGGAAGTACCTCCATCCCCACCCAGGTTGAAGAAATGTTTCATGGAAGCCACTTCAAGTCTGAGCCCACTTTCCCCAGGGACTGGTTGGATACATAGAAAGAATGGGGTACCTCGACATTTGGAGGGATGTTTTTGTTCTTTGGTCCTTGCTTCCTCAATAACTATCCCTTTGTAAAAGCTAATTGATATTATCTGGGTAATTGATATTGAGGAGATGCTAATTGGCTAATAGATATTGGGTAGATAGTGAGTCATAATATTGGAATGCCCAGCCTCTTCAAGTTTACTTCTAGAACCTTGAGGGGAAGGATAGCCCTCTGTGGGAACCTAACCTGCCAGGGTGAGAGGAGGCTGGGAGAATGAGTTCAGAGTGTGGGCATTATGCCATTAATAAGTAAGGAAGCTAAATCCGACCTCATACATTTAACACAAAACTGGCTGAGTGGCCTTGGGCAAGTGACTTACCCCCATTGTCCTACCCACCCCCTCCAAAAAAGCAAAATAATAATAATAATAATAATAAGTAAGGAAGCTGAACCATAGGGAAGCTAAGGGGCCTACCCTAAATCACACAGTAATAGGAGAGTAAAAACTAGAATTCTAAATCCCCAATTCCCAACCTAGCCATCTTTACATTATAGCTAAGTCCCAATTAGTGCAAATAATGAATCCCCTGAAGTGGCTGCACGAATTTGAATTCACGTTATTAGAATTTATAATTACATAAAACATGGGCATTGGTTCCAGCCCAATGGAAATATGCAGTGTGAATTCAAATAATGCAACCACTTTGGAAGCAGTCATTGTTCACACTAATCAGGACCTAGCTCTATTAGACTATACTGATTCCAGATAATCATGAATAAAGATATGTCAGTCCCAGGACACAAGGTTTTTTTATCCTTCTTTAACACATGCTCTTTTATGTAGCTCTACTCCATGTCCTTCTCCTTTAAAACTCAATCCAGAATTCATTCCCAGCCCCCTACCTCCAGAAAGGTTTTCCTATTTAGTTTCATGTGATTCTGATCACACCCTATGTTCCAAAATACTACTATTTATGCTATTCAATAAAAGATCATTAACACAGAGCTCACTAATTGGCAGCTAAATAGTACACTCAGACACTTAACACAAAGTGCTAAGCCTGGAGTCAGGAAGACCTAAGTCCAAAACTAGCCTCGGACATTTATTGGCTGTGTGACTTTGGGTATGTCACTTATCTTCTGCCTCAGTTACCTCTACTATAAAATGGGAAATAATAATAGCACCTGCCTCCTGGGATTGTTGTGAGGATCCAATGACATATTTGCTTAGCATAGTGTTTGGCACATAGTAGGCACAATAAAATGCTAGCTATCATTATTATTAATTTAGAATTTGTTATAATCCAGACTAGAGTAGATCTGGCTAAATAAGAAAAGGCCTCTGATAAGCAAATGAATGAGGTGAACAAAGGTTGGAAGGGAATATTTAGCATATTTGAAAGTATGATTAGCAAATACTCTAAAAGGATTGTCTTTCACGTAAAAATGTAATGTGTTAGCTACAAATTATTCTTATCTAAGTAGCTTCCTGAAGGCCCTATGCTGGGCAATACAATATTCCATTATTCCAGTTCTAGTTGCCATATGGATTACATTTCTTTTCAAAATATATTACTCAGGCTTTTCACTATTCATTCTATCACCTATCAATCCCTCCCCCTCTGCAGTCCAAATTAGTGAGATTTTACCGTATTAATTTGAGCTCATTTGTAATTTTATTTAGCTTTATCTTTCGGAGTCTCTTTTCCTGTATTTTGATTCCCTGACTAAACAAAAAAATTCCTAGGACAGGGGCTGATTGCCTTTTTTCTTTCTTTCTTTTTGTTTTTTTATCTCTCTCCAGCCAAAAATACAAATATGGGACTCTGCAAAGAAAAGCATTGCAAATAGGGTACTTCCTGACTGCTGACTAGCCAAGCAATGGGCTGGCCAGTGTTTTGGGAGCTCAGCCTCACTCCTGGTTGGACAGGTGTGCACCTCACCACACCAGCTCACCCCACCGGGAAGACAGCCTCTCCTCTGCTGACTGGGGGCTCTCTCAGCTGGAGGGGAGACTAATGGCTGAGAGCAGAGATGAAGAAGCTGGCATTGGCCCCACAAAGGATAAAAGGAGGGCAGCAGCCAGCAGCAACATGTCACCTTCCACTGCCAAAAATTTCATTTAGAAAAGAATTGGGCAGGCGAAGTCAACAGCTGTGCTGGTAACAGTGGCTCTGTTACGGGCTCATCAGCACAGCCTACCCTCTGATTAAACAGCAGGCTAGGTGTGTGGGAAGGTAGCAGAGGGACCTTGCAGACGGGCAGACAAAAGAGTAGGTGGCACCTGAATGGGCCAGACCTCTCTTTCCTGTTCTGCTTTGGCTGCTCTGAGGGTGGCCAACAGCCTAACCCCCCAGTGCCCACCTGCTATGAGCCTCCCTTTTCCCTCCCTCCCTCCGGAGATGCAGGTACAAAAAGAAGGGGGGAATGTGTCAGTATAATTATGGCTGAATCAAACTCTCCCCACCCTTCCCCAAGCAGGCCAAATTGATATTCTCATCGAGCTCATTCTTGTCTTCCTGGCCCCTGGTTAGGGGCTACACAGGAGAATAAGATGAATCCAGCTTTTTCTACCCCAGTACCACCCAGAAAAAGGGAAAAGAGTATCCAAAAGAGAAATGGACAGGCAAAGGAGAAGAGAGAACCAATGAAAAGGAAGTAGAAAAGTGGAAAATATTTTCATTTGAAGGTACAGAAGAAAGCTCTGCCCACATTTTCCAAACCAAGATCCCCAAGACTAGCTGCCTGGCCTTAGCCCATGCCCATGGCCCCTTTGGCTCCTCTCTCAGCACAGACCTGGAAGGGGATTTGGTAGGTGACTATGTATTAATCTCCCTCTGTTTTGAGGGTGACTTGAACTGGAGCTTTGGAACTGTTTGCTGACCCAACTCCCTTTTCCCTCCTCTCCCCTCCCCCTCAGCCAGCTGGACAGGAAGGAGTTAATAGCTTTTCCCAGCAGGTCCTTTCTTGGTCACAGGAGGCTAAAGCACTTAAAAGACACTTGGCCTCAGCACTTTCAGATTTCAGAGCTTTGTAAAGCCTCTGAGCAGGGGACGGGTGGGAGGAGGCTGAAGAGCTAGCTGGCAAGATGCTGGAGCGGTGGGGAAAGTGCTTCCAAGGCAAAAAGGCCTGAGAACCAGTTCTCGTGGTTTCAGCGTATCCATTGGTCTGGCAGATTGGAGAAATTCCAGTCCATTCCTGTCTCCTCTAGGGAAAAGGCCAGAGAAACAGAGAAGGGTTTTTCTATGCTTCCAAAACAAAACAAAAAACCCTGAAAATAGGGCTCCAAATAAGCCTCTCTGAATCCTATTCAGCCAGAAAGCAGCCCCTCAAGTTCCTGAGCAAAGGAAGCGTTTCTCTGATCGAAATATAGTCTGAATATGATTGTGTTCCTTGAATGTGTCTCTCATAAGGGCCCAGGAAGTGGGCAGGCATCGAGGACTTGTGGGAGAAACAGGTACCCTAATATTCTGAGCTTCCATCTATTATACATGTCATAAAGAGCTATCGATAGATTTGTGTGGATTTGTCCCAGAAACAAGATGGCACTCCTCACTACTCTGTTCATTAGAAGCAAACCACTCATAGTGCTCTCCATCTTGGAATAAGATCAAAAGTAGCAGCCATAATGTCATAAAAAGATTATTAGATTGAGAATCAGATTCCTAGGTTTCTATTCTAGTTCTACTTACCACATGTATGACCTCAGTTCTCAGTTTCCCTACCTGTAAAATGAAGGGTTTCAAGAGTACTTTTGACTCTCAGTCCTTCCTCTTTTTTCTCATAAACCTTCACATCTCCCTCAGACAACAATCTTCTTGGGAAGAGAAGGATGATGGAGGAGGGAAGAAATTAGTGTGCAATTGGGAAGGTTACTTTGGCAACCGTGTAGGGATGAATTGGACAGGGGTGGGGTAGGGAGAAGGGGGAGAGAAGGAGGAAGGGAAATTGGGAGGGGAGGAGGGAGAGGGAGAGAAAGAGAGGGAATGAAGGGGTGAGAGAAGGGGAGGGAGGGAGGTAAGGAGGGAGAGAAAGGGGAGGAAGAGAAGAGGGGCAAAAAGAGAGGGGGGAGCCAACTAGGAAGCTATGCCAATGATCCATGCTAGAGATGATGAGGGCCCAAACTAGAGAGATGGCAATAAAAGTGGAAAGGAAGGGAGAGATGCTAGGGGCATCTTGTAGACAGAAACACTAGGACTTAGCTATTGCTTGGAAGCAGGAAGTGAGAGAAAGGTAAGCACCAAAAATAGTTCCAAATTTTTGAGACTGAATGACTGGGAAAATCATAATGCCATCAATGGAAATGGTGGGGGGAGGTGTTTAGAGGGAATATAATAATCATTGGGGTATATTATGTTTAAGGTCAACAGGCCCCTGGAGGGAGGTGTCTAGCAGGCAGTTGGCAATGTGGGGTCAGACCTAGAGGGAGCAGCTGGGGCTAGAGATGCATAGATTTCGAAATCATTTGCATAGAAAGGATAACCGAAGCCATGGGAATAGATGAAATTGTTAAAGGATAAAACATAAAGAGAAGAAGGCATAACCATAACAGATAATCACACTTAGGCAGAGGGAACTGAAAAAGAAACCAGTGAAGTGGGTGGTGGAGAAGGACCAAGAAGTAAGAAGATAACCAGGAGAGCAGTAGCAGGGAGAAAGGACCAGGAAGGTGTTAAAAAAAAAACTACAGAAAAACAAAGGAAGTGGCCTTCAAAACATGACAATTGGATTCAGCAACTGGAAGGTCACCAGTGACCTTACAGAGAGTGATTTCAGTAGTTTCTTTTAATTTATCCTGCTTGTCAATTCCAGCATAATATTTCTTCAGTATAGATCTGACCATGACATTCTTTGGCTCAGAAATGTCCATGGCTCCCTATTGGCTACTGAGAACTGTTCAGATTCCTCTGGCTGGCACTTAAGGACCACTACAATCTGATGTCACTCTACCATTTCTGCCTTATCTCATATTACTGCTCTCTAGCCACTCAGTGCTCCAGCCAAACTGGACAACTCTGTCTCCCAAATATGCACTATATTTGAACAACTCAAGGATGTTAACTCACAGGATCTATTGCCTATATCTGTGCTTCTCTCCTGACCCCCTTCATCTGTCAAATTTCTACCAGTCTTTTAAAGACTAGTTGATATACCTACTCCTCTAAGAAGTCTTTCTTAATCTTCTTGGTTAGTAATTACCTTCCCTTCAGACCTCACATAATCAGAGGAATGAATATAAGCTTGTGCAGTGAGATGGTCAACAAGCACCTACTATGTGCCTTGTACCATACACAGACACACATAAACACAGACACACACACAACAACAACAACAACAATAAAATCTCTCAGGGAGCTCACAGTCTGATGGGAGAGACAACACACATGCAATTATGTACAAATGAGATATATACAAGAAACTTGGGAATAATCTCAGAGAACACACTAAGGTTAAGGAAGACTAAGAAAGACTTTTTGCAGGAGCCTTGAAGAAAGCAAAGCCAGGGAATCCAAGAGGTGGAGATGACGCAAAAGAGAGTTCCAGTTTCATTCTGTTTCTTCTTCCTTGTGGTTCTTCCCATTAGTTCTAATTCTCCTTTACATCATGACTAATGTGCAAATATGTTTAATATGAATATATAAGTAGAGCCTATATCAGATTGCATGCTGTCTTGGGGAGAGGGGAGGAGAAGGAGTGGAAGAAAATTTAAAACTCAAAATCTTATGGAAGTGAATGTTGAAAACTAAAAATAGATTAATTATCTATTGAGAGAGGAAAGAGAGAGTTAATTAGTTCCAGGCATAGGGACCATCCAGTGAAAAGTCCAAAGTTGGAAGAGGAAGGAGCAGCAAGGAGGCCAAAGTCACTGGATCCCAGGCTATGTGGAAGGGAGTATGGTATAACTAGACTGAAAAAATAGGAAGAGACCAAATTAAAAGGGCTCTAAAAGCCAAACGGAGGATTTTAGATTTGCTCACTGGAGCTTACTGAGTAGAAGAAGTGATGTGGTCAGCCCTGCATTTTAGGAAGTTTCCCTTTGACAGCTGAGTGGAGGATGGATTGGAGTGGAGACTAATTTAAAGCAGGGAGACCACCCAGCAGGCTATTGCAGTAATTCAGACCGGATGGTGAGGACCTGAACCAGGAAGGTTGCAGTGTCAGAGGACTGAGATTTTCTATATGAGAGATTTTCCAGAGGGAGAAATGACAGGACCTGACAACTCATTGGATTTGGGGGGTGGGATGGGAGAGGATGGGAGAGAGAAGAATTGAAGCTCACCCCCAGATTATGAGCCAAGATAACTGGGAGAATGATGATGCCTTTGACATAACACAAAAGTTAGGAAGAGAGGAATATTTTGGGGAAAGATAATATGTTCTGTTTTGACATATTGAGTATAAGATGAATTTGAAACATCCAGTTCAAGAAGGCCAAGGGGCAGGGACAGCAGTGAATAGAGCACTGACTCTGGAGTCAGGAGGACCTAAGCTCAAATTCTGCCTCAGACACTTGACACTTCACTTAACCCCAAGTGCCTGGCCTTCCCCCCTCCAAAAAAAAAAAAAAAAAGATGGCCAAGGGGCAATTGTAGATGCCGATTTGGAGGTCAGCGGAGAGGCTAGGATTAAAGAAATAGATTTGAGAATCGTCAGCATAGATATGATCACTGAATCCATGGGGGCTAATGAGATCACCTGAGAAGAATAGTAAGGAGGGAGAAGAGAAGATGGCCCAGGACAGAGCCCTGGGAGACACCTATGGTTAACAGGCACTACCTGGGTGAAGGACCAGCAAAGGAGTCTGAGAAGGAGGACTCCAACAAGGAAAAGGAGAACCAGGAGAGAACAGTGTAGACCCAGAGAGAAGAGAATGCCTAGGAGAAGAAGGTGACTGCCAGTGTCAAAGGCTGCTGAGAGGTCAAGAAGGATGAGGATTTAGACAAGATTCGATGCCCTTCAGATTGGGCAAATAAGAGGAGAGGGAGGGAAGGAACAAGCATTTATTAAGCCCCTACTATATTACTAGTGCTAAGCACTTTACACATATCTCATTTGATCCTCACAAAACCCCTCTTATGCTCTCCATTTTGCAGCTGAGGAAACTGAGGCATAGCATCACACAGCTATAAAAATTTGAATTCAGATATTCCAAACTTCAGGTCCAGTGATCTATTCACTGTGCCACCTAGCTGCCTCCAATTAAGAGATCACTGGTAACCTTAGAGAGGGTATATTCTAATGTCTCCAAAAAATTATTTTGTTTCTGATTTTTAAGTTTATATTTTAATAACAAGTTCAGTTGATAATTTAAGTTTAGTTAAGTTTTAATTTCATTAAATGAACCATATCCTTTTAAAAGCTTATCCTTTATGATAATGACTCAAATCAATGTTTGCAAAGCATTCTACATATTTTCAATCATTTGATTCATGACATAGTACTTAATAAATGTTATTTTTTTAAATAATATTATCTGGGCACATATTCTAACAAAATAAAGTTTTGTATGATTATACACATCATACCTTAAAAACCTCCAATGCACTTAATGTATAATAGGGTGCTTTATAGTATAACCCAAGATCACATGCCATAGCTCTGTGCTGTCATAAACAGAGTTCAACATGAGAAGCATCATCCATATTTCATGGCTCCCCGAGTAAGATTGCCCTTTAGGAACATCAGACAGAAATATGACTTATGTCTAAGTCTACACACACACACACACACACACACAGCCCTCAATTCCCATGCAAGCACTCAAGCTCACAAAACATAACATATAGGACAGATTTCACTTAACCCTACCATAAAAGCAAAGTACTAATAGCCAAGGCCATAAATAGTCAAGACAACTCTTCTCTGATGAGCCTCTATCTCCCCTAGAGACCTATATAGTCCTCCAATCTTATAATACTACCCTAAGTAGCCCCATACACAAGGGGAAAAGAACTCATGATTAGGTTGGGATTAGGGTAATTATCCTTCAGATTTATAGTGGTAATCTGGATTTGATCCCCCACGCCAAGTATGAAAATAATTCAGGGCTCTGGAAAGAATTAACACCCCTCAATTAAATTCATTTCAGTTCTCCAAGATGGGTGTGGAGGAGGAGAAGGGAAAAAAATGGCCCGAGGATCTCACTTCCAACAAGGAAGGTTTTTTTTTCAAAATTAATAATAATAACAACAACAACAACAATAATAATAAGGTCTGCAATTTATATAATACCTGTATAAAGTATCTAGTTTTTGTATTCTCATCATGTGCAAGGTATTATCATCTATGCTCCAAGAAGGTGAAGAAACTCCCCACTCTCTGGTTATCAGGGAGAATGAAGCATTCCATTAAGAAAATAAATAAATATGGACTGCACTGTGAAAACAAAGAAGAAAAAGGATTTAAAGAAGGAGAGAAATGCTGATTTAAGTCAGGAGGGTGGAGAATCAGGAAGGAAAGTATCATGAAGGGAAAACAAGGCCCACTGAACTTGAAACTATATTAGAGCTATGAGATTCTTGCCAATGAGAAATTATCTGGCACCACTGAGGAAGAGGAACTGCCTGACTTCCAAGGAATAACTAACTGATCCACATATTCCATCAAGGAAGATCAGAGGAAGAAGAGAGACTTCTTGCTAAGGGAAAACAAGGCAACCTATTTGCTGATCTGATAACAACAACAATAAAGTCTACTGTTTTCTACATTTATCCAGGGCACGAATGAGAACCTTACAGACTGAAAGCTTATTACCTACCTACTTCTGGAGATTCATTTGGGCACAAATGGCACTGTCAAGAGGCATCAAATTCAAGAGAAGCAAAAGCAGAAGGCAGCTCTGGGAAGTGACTGGCTAGTTTAAAAGATGCCTTCAGAGAATGGGATTTGTATTCCTGGACCAGGATTTTAAGCATAGGAATTAGAAGTTCCTGGCTGGAACTGGACCACACCCTAAAACTAGGGCCAATAAGAATGTATTGGCTTGGAATCTTGCAAATCTAATCAAAAGAGCCTTATACTGAAAAGTTAGGGGAAGGGAAAAGATTACCTATCTCTACCAAGTTATACTCCATAGACAATAACTAGAATGTAGTTAGAAAAGTCATAACAAAGACTTGCAAAAATCCACAGGAGACAAAATACAAGAAGTCAGCAATAAAAACCACGGTCTAGGATATCCATACACAAAAGCACAAAATCTAGGTAACAACTGAAATGATGTTAATGGAAGAAAAACATTTGACCTCACAGGTATTGCTGAGATTTGACAGGATGAATCCAAAGGCTGAAATGTAACTCTGAAAAGTCATGCCTTATTCAAAAGACAGATGATAGGATAGGACAGGACAGGATAGAATAGGATAGGATAGGATAGGATAGGATAGGATAGGATAGGATAGGATAGGATAGGATAGGATAGGATAGGATAGGATAGGATAGGATAGGGTAGGATGGGATGGGACAGGATGGGATGGGATAGGATAGGGTGGGGTAGGATAGGGTGGGGTAGGATAGGGTGGGATAGGGTAGGCTAGGATAGGATAAGATAGGATAGGTAAAGAAGGGAGGGACAGAGTAGTACTGTACATTAAAAAGATACTTTCATGTCAGGAACTCCAGGAAATGGAGGGGGAAGTATGTAGAAAGCTTCTGGATAAAGATCAATGGAGGAAAGATCAGAAGTAGCATTGTCATCAGAGGACAGAAAGATGAAGAGTTTGGGAAACACATTATAAGCCTCACATGGATGGATGTTCTAGTAGCACTGGGGGATTTCAATTAGCTGGAGTATTCTCTTTGCCGAAAGCAGAGCAGCTAACAATTTCTTAATTTACCTTGATGATTATTTCATACATCAAAAGGCAGAGGAAGAAGCAAGAGGAATTGCTATTCTGGATCCAATTCTCTTACCAATAAGGAAAGAATGAATGAATGAAAAAAGCATTTATTAACAGTTTATTATGTGCAAAGCACTTGGGATACCAAGAGGAAAAAAAAAACAGTCCTGGCTCCCAAAGAATTCACTTTCTAATGGGGAAGACGACACATATGAAAGGTTTCAGCTGCAAGTCAAGATGGAAAGATCCCATGGTCCTTAGGGTGTATCAGCAAAGCAGATGGTAATGCCTGTTCTCTAATGTCATTTTTCCTGGAAAAGATCACATCAGTGTCTGGGGTTGAACCAATTAACAGTTCCAAGGACTTTTGTGGCAAGAACTTTCTTTTCTGGGTCTTCGGTAGCTGTGGCTACAACATCTGCAGAAGTGGCTGGGCCACATTTCCACAGGGGTGGAAATTCCCAGGATGATGACTGCAAGCACAGGGCTGGAAGCATTACTATTCCCAAGGCTCTTGGGCTCAGAGTCCTGGGCTGTCTCCATCAGAATCTGATGGGAGATAGCAGCCAAGATGGTCGTTTGACTTTAGGAGCCCATGTTGCCTCCTCTCTCTTCCTCATGGGGCCGGGATGCTTCAGCTAAGAATATCTTTTCCAAGGGAATCTCAGGGAAAATTGAGAGTTTCCCAGCAATTTAGAATTTGTGATTAATGAGAGGAAATCTAAACATCATCTATACAATCCTTTGATTTTAGGAAAGTGGATTTCAAAGAGTTCAGAAAAAGAATAAGTGGGATCAATAGCATGGACTAAAATTCTAAAAAGGAAATCAGCCCAGGGGAAAATTGGAAGACCTTGAGAAAGAAATCCTTAAAGACACGGAGAGAATAATTCTAATGAGAAATCAATGGGAAAGTTGTCTAAAGAGACGATGTGTATGCACAGGAACTTTGTCAACCAACCTATGCTTTAATAATCAGTGGAAGATGGAATCAGGGGTGGGGATTATAGAATGAATAGAAAAACATGGCATGATCCTGCAAGAATTGTGTTGGGAAAATAAAATTCAGGATGAGATGAGTCTGGACAGGACAGTTAAGGAGGACAAAAAGAGAGATGGGGAGAAAGTATATTTGGAAAAAGAGGAGTAGCAAAAAGAATGGATAGAATCACTTCAGTAGATAGTGATAACAGATGAGGGAGAGAAGGTCAAGACGTCGTCATTCCCCTTTTTTCTGCCAAGGAAAAGGATCTTTGGGGTGGAAATGACTAGACAACAATAGCTAACAGGGATTTTTTTTTCTTTTTTGGAGGGCACTTGGGGTTAAGTGACTTGCCCAAGGTCACATAGCTAGTGTGTTAAGAATTTGTGATTAATGAGAGGAAATTTAAACATCATCTATACAATCCTTAGATTTTAGGAAAGTGGATTTCAAAGAGTTCAGAGAAAGGATAAGTGGGATCAACAGCATGGACTAAAATTCTAAAAAGAAAATCAGCCCAGGGGAAAATTGGTACAAATCTGGTCTCAGATACTAACTGTGTGACCTTAGGTAAATCACTTAAGCCTGTTTGCCTCAGTTTCCTCATCTGTAAAATGAGCTGGAAAAGGAAATGGTAAACCACTCCAGTATCTTTGCCAAGAAAACCCCAAATGAGATCGCAAAGAGTTGTACACAATTGAGAAGGACTGAACAACAAAATAAAAAGCTACCAGGTGTTGGATTGAGATAAATTTCTCTCCTGCCCTGGCCTCCAGATAGAGGTCCTTCCAACAGCCCTGAGCTAATATCCAGGTTTTATATAGCCCCCCACCTCACCACACTCAGTTGGATGACTATGTACTTCATGTGGCTCACCTTGAGTATGACTTACAGAATTTGCCCCAATGGGGGGAAAATGTCTAGTTACAATTATGACTCTGATTGGAGAAAGGAAAATGTCCCAATTTTCGAAAAAGAGAAGAGTCTGAAAAAACTAGACCAGTGAATTAGACTTCTACTCCTGGAAATCTTCTAGAACATATCACTAAAGGGAAGGTTAGTGACCAATCAAAAAAAGAAAGTGACAACAAGAAGCCAGTATGGCTTTGTCAAGAACGGACTGACTTTGTTTGATTTTTTGATAGGATTACAAGACTGGGAGACTGGCAAATTAAGGGAATTTTGCAAATACAGCTTACTTAAATTTTAGCAAAGTACTACACAATGATTCTCATGCTATTCCTGTACAAGCTTCTTAAATTTTTTCCACTCATAACCTCTTTTCCTGTTTCAGCAGCATTAGTTGGCTGCAGTGAAGTTCCGGCAATGCAACATGGGCAAATGCTGCCAGAAACACCTCAGATTCATTACACATTTGACTTTGAATTAAGTTTTGGTTGTTGCATGTTCAGAACCCTTTTACTATTGCTAAATTTTTCGTGACCCCATATGGGGTCATGACCCACAGTTTAAGAAGCCCTGCACAGAAAACATGTCTAGACAATAGTATAGTTAGGTGGATTTTGAATTTGTTGAATGGTTGGACCCAAAGAGTAGTCATTAGGGGTCCAGTGTTAACTTGGAAACAAGTTACTAGTGGAGTGGCCCCAGGGACCTATGTTTGCCTCTTAGTTGTTTAAATTTTTTCTCAGTGGCTTAGATAAAGGGACAGAGAGCTTCTTACCAAATCTGTGGATGACACAGACTGGGAAGGATATCTAAACTGCTGGATGACAGAGTCAGAACTTAATAATCTAGGAAGCTGGTCTAAATCTAACAAAATGAAGTTCAATAGGGATAAATGCAAAAGTCTTGCACTTTAACTTAAAGATCGAGTATAAGATTTGGGAGGTAAGGCTAGAGAGCAATGTATCAGAAAAAGGGTTTTGGTTTTGGTCAACTCCAAATTCCATATGAGTCAACAGTGTAAAGTGACATCCAGAAGTATTAATGCAATCTTAGGTGCAATCTAAGTTTTAAAGGACTTTCTATTAAGAAGCCGAAGCTAGGTGGTGCAGTGAATGGAGCACCAGCCCTGGGATCAGGAGGACCTGAGTTCAAATCCAGCCTCAGACACCTAACACAAAAACTAGCTGTGACCTTGGGCAAGTCACTTAACCCCAGCTGCTCTCCAAAAAGCAAAGACTGGAGGAATGATCATACCCCCAAAGTCTACTTCGGCTGGAGAACACTATGCTCAATTTTGTTTAAGAGCTTCAAATTTATGGTATGAAAAGCATTAGATAGCAGGGGCACTTCTTAACAATTAGAGCCACCTACAAGTGGAATAGACTGTCTTGTGAGGGAGTAACTTCTGCCATCACTGGAGGGCTTTAAGCAAAAGCTGGATGACTACTCATTAAGGATACTGTGGCATGATTCTTGTTCAGGTATGCTTTAGATTAGGCCTCTGAGGCTTTTTCCAGCTCGGAGATTTTACAACTTTCATTTTGAAATTCAATTTAATTTGATACTTTGATAGAACTGGGATATCACCGATATGAATACTTACTTCATTGGAATAGATGGCAAACCATCTTTACTTTCTCAGTGTGTGTGACCCTTGTTCATTTCCTCCCATATATCCTCTACAGGGTGTTGTAATGGAAATGCAGATTTGAAGATCTTCCCTGCCCCTAGGCCCTTTGATTGGCTTAAGAGACTTTGAGAACCTTCTTTAATTTGAAAGTATATTCTGCCCCCTAATAGGCTGAATGTGGTCACATGGAGCCTGTGGTGGGAGGCTTGGTTTTCAGGAATGACCACACCTTGATGCTGTGTGATTGGGCAGTGGGTCAAGAGGGTGGTTACATTCTCTGAGCCGGGAGAAGACTATATAATCCCTGATTTGAGGCTTTGCTTTGGGGCTCACTTTGAGAAGTGTTGTGTGATTTGGCCAGATGAGACTCTGGGAAGCCATTGTTGAGAGTCCCCCCGCTTTGAAAACCCAGATGTTGATGCTTCCCTCTCTGGTAACTGTGATTTGGTATTGATATAATGGTTGGACAATTTGGAAGCCTGTATGTTTGATCTGTCTGTATACTCTGAAGTTCTGGGTGCTGACCTTTTTCCCCTGAACTAGATAATATATGTTTGTTTGATTAAAGTAAGCTTGTTAACTGATTTTGAGTTGCTTTCCTTTACAAAAGCAGATCTAAGAACCTGTGTTGGCAACCACTCTGGGGATGCTGGGGTGCTTGCCACCACAGGTGTCTATTTAGCATCTCAAGGAGGACTTTATTTAGATTTACATGACTTCTAAGGTCCCTTCCAATTCTAAATCCATGATTCTATGATGATTTTAGATACCAATGAAGCATGGATGTTGTCCATTGTTTATCTTTCTCTCTTGCTACATGGCTGGCATACCTCTTTTTTTTAATCATATGCCTCTCAGATAGCACCTTTAAAAAATTCCAATTGTCATTTTATTTGATTTTCCAATGAACAAGTATTTCTTTTCTCCTCACCCTACTCAACAACCAACTTAGAAGAAAAAGAGGGAAAAACAAACATCCCTTGAATCAAATAGGTATACTCAAGCAAGATGCATTCTCACAATGTCCCCGGTCAGTTTTACAATGATAGCTGAGGTAAGCCTTTAATTATTTTGGAAATATTCGGTAACTCCCTGAAACTTCTTAAGGCTAATTTGTTGGGAGTAAGCGGGGGAGTTAAGAAGCATGAGCAATTTCTGTTTCCTTAGTGGAAATAGAATATATCAGTTCTCAACTGTTTAGGGAATTTGTCTTCCCTAAAATTGATACTTTATGGACCTAAGTATTACTATCTTTAATACCAGCTGTCTTGAAAAATTGGTAATTATATTGTAAACTATTCATGCCTTCATGTCCATAAAGATGTCCATGTCTCCCCCATGTATCCTTAAAATACCCTCACAAAGCAATCCTAAGTTTTTGACTCTAATTTGGCAAAAATAACAAAATATGGGAAGAATCAATGTTGTGAGGCTTATGGGTGAACAGACAAATTAGTGTATTGTTGGTGGAGTTGTAAATCAGCACAAACATTTTGAAAAGCAATTTAGAATTATGCAAAGTGATTTAAAATGTCCATTTCCTTTTACCCAAAGATTCTGCTACTAGGAACATACCTTAAGGAGGTCAATGGTAAGAAAAAAAGTCCTCATCTATGCCAAAATATTTATAGTGGCATTTTTTGTGGTAGTAGAGAACTAGAAACATGGTAGACATCCATTGACTGAGAGATGGCTAACAAATTGTGGTACATAAAAGTGATGGAATATTATTGTACTAAAAGAAATAACAAGGAGGGCGGCTAGGTGGCACAGTGAGTAGAGCACTGGCTCTGGAGTCAGAAGGACCTGAGTTCGGATCCGGCCTCAGACACTTAACACACACACACACACACAAAAAACCTAGCCGTGTGACTTTGGGCAAGTTACTTAACCCCAATTGCCCTCCAAAAAGCAAAAAAAAATTTAAAAATAAAGATATAACAAGGTAAAGAGAAAGCAAAATTATCACTTTTTGAAGATGATATGATAGAGAATCCTAGAGAGTCAGTGAAGAATTCATTGAAATAATTAATTATGAAAAATAATTAATAATTTCAGAGAATTTGTACATAAATATCAGCATTTGACATAAATATCAGCATTCCTATATCTAACCAACAAAACCAGCCAGAAAAGCTAGAAAGGTAAATTCCATTCAAAATAACAACAAAAGCTATAAATATTTGAAGTGAATTTGCCAAGATTCATGCAGGGCTCTTTAAATCTAACTATGAAATATTCCTCATAGAAATAGACAAAATAAGTGGAGGAACATTAATTGTTCATAGGTAGGTATACAGTCAATATGATAAAATGACAATGGTACCTAAATTAATTTACTTATTCTTTGGCGTACCAATCAAACTCCCAAAGGAATATTTTATAGACAGAAAAAATAATGATGAAATTCATTTGTAGGGTCAAAAATTAATGTCAAAGATAATAATAAAAAAGTGAGAAAAAGGGCTCTATCGGTACCAGTAATCAAACTATGCTACAGAGTTGTACTCATTAAAAGTATTTGGGACCAATTTTTAAAAAGAGAGAGGTGACTAGGTGGTACAGTGAATAGAACACTGGCCCTGGAGTCAGGAGGACTTGAGTTCAAATCTGACCTCAGACACTTAACACAAAAACTAGCCGTGTGATCTTGGGCAAGTCACTTAACCCCAACTGTCCTACCTTCCCCCCTCCAAAAAAGAAAAAAAAAGAGAGAGAGTCAATCAGAGAAGCAGACTAGGTATACAACACAGAGGAGCAAACAAACATAGTAACACAATGTGTGATAAACTTAAAGACCCCAGTTACTAGAAGAAAAACCCACCATTTGACAAAAGCTGGGAAAACTGGACAAAAACTGCTAGAAAAAGTCTGAGAGAAATTAGGTTTAGATGAATACCATATGCCATACATCAATATGAGATTGAAAAGAATACATGATGTAAATATAAGAGGTCACACCATAAACAAATTAGAGGAGAAAGGAAGAAATTATCTTTTGGATATACGGAAAGGCAGAGATTTAATGAATAAACAAGTGATATAGAAGAATGTGCAAGATAAAATGGAAAATTTCAATTATACAAAATGTTGATATTTTTGCACAAAATATAATATAGTAAAAATTGGAACAGACATAGATAACTTAGAAAAAATCTTTGCAGTAAGTTTCTCTGATAAGCATTTCATATCCAAAATTTATAAGGAACTGATTCAAATTTCTAATACTAAGAAACACTCCTCAACGGCCAAAGAATAAGAACAAACAGTTTTCAAAGAAAGAAATCCAAGCTTTTAGCAATTATATAAAAATACTCTAATTCAATAATAATTAGAGGGATGCAAATTAAAAGAACTTTGGTGTTCCACCTCATACCATTTCTACTGGCAAAGATCTCAATGGAAAATCACAAATGCTGGAGGAACTGTGGGAAAAACAGGTACACTACTAGACTGTTGGTGGAGCTGTGAATTGATTCGTCCATTTTGAAAGGCAATTTGGAACTATGGCCAGCAAAATACAGAACTATACATATATTTTGACTTAGCTATAACACTACTAGGTCTACGACCCAAAGAAATAAAAAAAAAAGGGAATATGCACAAAAATATTTATGGCAGTTCTTTTCATGGATAACGCAGTAAATAGAACTTTGGACTTGGAGTCAGGAATACCTAAGTTCAAATATACTTACTAACTGTGTGACCCTGGGCAAGTCATTTTACTTCTGTCTACCTCAATTTTCTTATCTGTAAAATGCCTACCTCCCAGCGTTGTTTTGAAGATAAAAATATTTGTACAATGCTTTGCAAACCTTGAAGTGGTATATAAATTTTTAGCTATTGTGGTTGCTTTTGTTGTTATTATTCGGGGTAACCGAAAATCAGAAATTGTGGCGGTATCCTATTGAGATATGGTCAACAAATGTAGGTATACTTATGTAATGGGATATGTAATGGGATATTTATTACCATAAAAAATAATGAAATGGATGCTTTCAGAGGTGCCATTTGAACTGATTCAGAATAAAGTGAACAGAACTAGGAGAACAATTTATTCAATTATAACAATATTAAAGCTTTAAATGTATAACTAACTATGACTCTGAAAGCCTTTAAAACTCTGAGCACAATGATAAGCCCTAAGTCCAAAAGAATTAAGATGAAACGTGCCACTCACTAGAACTTAAATAGAAGCAAAGACACATGCATTTTTGGACATGGCTAATGTGGACGTTTGTTTTGCCATGTCATCAGAGCTTTATTTTTCAGTGGTTTTTTCTTTAATTTGCTCAGTGAGGGAGAGGAATTGGCAGGAAAAAAACTGCAATTTTGTAATGGTTGTCAATTGAAAAAAATAATAAACATTTTTTAAAAATAAGGTCCTCGAAATCTTCTTATGTCATATTCCCCTTCTACAATCCAGTCACGTTGTTGTTGTTGTTGTTGTTGTTGTTGTTGTTGTTGTTGTTGTGAATCATGTCCGACTTTCCATGACCCCAGCTGGTGTTTTCTTGGCAAAGATATGGAGTGGCTTGCCATTTTCATCTACAGCTCATTTTAAAGATGAGGAACTGAGGCGAACAGGTTAAGTGACTTGCTCACTGACCTACTGGTAATTCCTTGGTCAGATATTCTCTTCTCCTATCTCCCTAACTTTACACTAACTGACCTGCCTTCCTGGGACATCACCTCTTCTTCCATTTGTTTTCCCTGACTCCCTTTAAGACAGCTCAAGGTGTATCTCCTACAAAAGGCCTTTTAGGGCCCTCTCAATTGCTAATAACTTTCTCTTTCTGATTTCCTTTTAGCTACTCTGAACATATCTTGTGTGTGTATATATATATATATATATATATATATATAGTTATTTATATGTTTTCTTCTCCATTAGAATGTACACTCCGTGAGGGCAGGAACTGCTTTTTGTTGGTTAGTTGGTTTGGTTTAGTTTGTTTTTTGTTTGTTTGTTTGAGGTTTGGTTTTTTGTTTGTTTTTTTGGTTTGGGCTTTGCTTTGGTTTGGGGATGGGGTGTTTTTTTTGCCTTTCTTTGTATCCCTCTGGCTTAGCATAATGCCTGGCACAAAATAAGCATTTAACAAATGTTTGTTAATTAACTGACTAATGACCTGCAACTTTCATTCTTTGGAGAATTTCATACTTTGACACTATAGACTACATCTGAAAGAATACTACCTAGAGATAGTTTTTTATTTCATAGAGGAACTTGGAAACATTTAAAAATTGCATAATTTCTCAAATGTAATCAATCATCCTCTCCTACTCCTATTCAATGCAGGCCCAGTTCATTGTCCATCTAAAGTATCTGTCCAAGATATATGTGCTAATGGGCCAGCTCTATGGGCTATCCACATGATTTCAAATCATAATCTAGAAAATAGGCATTTTTCATTCATGTAGTTTTTCCCCAAATGGAGAGCTAGGTAGCACTCTATTAAGTGATTATGGCTATCATTTGAGAGTCTTTGCAATGTTATGGGGCTGGAAATAGTACAGCATCATCTGTGAACAGGAGCATCTGGAAAACCTCAGTATCCCTCTTCCATCTGGACTCTGTACTAGAAGCCCCTCATGACAATGGAAAACAACGTTAGGGAGTACAATCATCCTGTTTTATACCTCGGGAGCATCACCTCTAGAGCTCCGGCCCTACCTGCATCTCTTATTCACATAAACAGGTTGGATCCCCAGAGGGTGGTGGCTTGTTCTCAGCTTTCTGTGGGTTAGCCTGTGGGCTATGCTGTGAACACTGTAGCTCTTCAGCCCCCACCAATGAACTTTCCCTTACTAATCAGTCAGTAGACTAGGTTTGCTTTTAGTCAAGGCACTTCCTAAGGAGATGTAGCAAGAACCATTGGTATAAACAAGACTATTGGTACCTCACAAAAGCCAGAGCTATGCTCCACCACAAATACACAAAAGTACATGGGAAATATGGCTCAAACTTAGTGTATGATGATAGAGAGGCACATCTGTTGAATTCATGTGGGACAAAAGGTGACTCAGAACTCCCAATAAGTTCTTTTTCCCTTCAAATGAGATAATATTTATAGAGTTCCTGGATATTTAGGCACTCTATAATATTAGATAATATTTAGCACAGTGCCTGGAATACAATAGATGTTTAATAAATGCTTGTTTCCTCCCACCCTTTCATAGAATCCTCACACAGACTCCTTTGAGTGTAGCTCTCTCCTTGGAGGGCCACTGAACTGGGCTCCAAGGATTTGATTTGCACCTCTCTTGAGTTCTTGCCTCACACTTCTCACTCTCCTCAAGAGATCACACTCCCTGAATTTATCTCTTTCCTTGGGTGAAAGGTTCCCAGGAGAATTTAACTTTGTCCAAGGAATTTTGCAACTTGTTAAGGAAACAGTGGAGAATATGGACTTACGCAACTCCATCATATAATTAGTTGTCTATTAGTAAACTTCTTGTCTTAGCTAAGAACTTTGTCTCTTCTCCAATACTTAGCACTGTGTTCTACGTGTTTAAGTTTGTTATTGTTATTAAAAAATCGAGGTTGTTGTCCTTAGGGTGGTGAGGACAGAAGACAAGTTTCAAATAGTTGAGGACTGAGTAGGTGTCGAGGATGTGCAGGTCAGAGAGCTAGGACAATATTTGAAAGGAAGGCGTTTTTAGGATGAAGGAGGCCTGATCATGTTTGTAGGGAATAAAGGAAGAAAGAAGAGATGGACTATGATGGGGATGGAAGCTACAAATAAAGCCAAGGTTTAGAGGGGTCCAGAGGGGATGGGATCAAGGACATAGATTAGCTTTAGCAGGAAGGGCCACCTCCCAATTCAAATTGCTAGTGGATGGACCACAGTCTATCACTGGGGAGATGTGAATTTTCCCTTCCAGTGTGGCATTTTCTCTTCTAATTGCTTCCCTGATCGGAGATTCAGGGCCCCTTCAGTAATCCATGCTGTCTCCAGGAACTGTACTTTCAGAACTTTCTCCACACCCACTTAAAACTACATAATGCTCTGGATCCATCTGGGCCTAAATACCTGTTCGAACAGTTTATATTCAGGTCACCAGGGCAAATGCCAATAGGATTACCTCATTAACAAATCTGACAAAGGACAAAGGCTTAGGTAGAAAAAATGTAATCCCACCTCCAATATGGTCTTAGAGTAGCCCAACCTGCATTTCTCTGTACCAGAATGTGCCCCTTCCGAAGCTAAGAACAGGACAACTGGTGAGTTTAGAGCATTCCATGCCAAACTGGCAAATGGGATTACATTCTGGTCACACAGATGGCAGAACAGCAAGTGGGGAGAGGCACTGGGGGAGAACAGCAAGAGGAGAGGAAATGAGAACTGCGTCCTATTAATCAGGTCCTGGTGACAGTAATAGATGTGCATTCTGGAGTGACCAATGTGTTACTATAATTAAAGCTTTTGCAAACACACGGAAGACTGGGAGCTGAGGGCACCACTGGTCTAAGTTGCTGATTCTGCAGAGGGGGCAGAACTCAGGTGCCCCTCCCCCAGAACAGCAAAGAGCGAACTGGAAAGGAAAGGAAGGACCCTACCTGTGCCATTCAAGCTCCTTCAATAATTCCATAACATTTATGCATTAAAGTGTATAGTCTGAATCCATCTAATCTAAGCAAATCAACTATGTTCAGAGGAGTAAAGATAATTAGACTTATTTACAATTGTTTAAACCAATTCATCACCTACATATTTTTGGAATAACGTTACCTTGGCTAGCTATCACGTCCTTCTTCCAGAAATTCTATGTCCTAAGCCTCTAACACTAGGCTTCACTAGCCAGCCCAGCACCAAAGGCTTCTGGATCCCACAACCTCATCTACAGAAAAGCTGTGGGACAGTGAAAAAAGTACTGGCTCTGTATTCATAAGACCTGGGTTCAAATCTTGCCTCTGATATTTAATATCTATAGCATTAGACAAATCTCAACCTCCACGAGTCTGTTTCCACATCTGTAAAATGGGGCAACTAAGTGGTTGAGTGGATAGAGCCCCGAATCTGGAGTCGGCAAGATCTGAGGTCAAATCCAGACTCAGGAATTTAATACTTGTCTGACCCTAACCTCTATTTGCCTCAGTTTCCTCCCCTGTAAAATGGGGATAATAACAGCACCTGCCTCACAGGGTTATTGTGAGGACCAAATGAGATAATATTTATAAAAGTACTTAATATGGTGCCTGACACATAGTGGGTGGCATCTAAATATTTATTACCTTTCCTTCCCTAGTTAGGAACTCAGTAACCTTAAAAGCCAGGCTGAAATTACCAATATTGGTTCCAGAGGACTAAAATTCCAGAGGATAAACACTTTCTCCTCCTCTTAATAGAAAGCCAGATCAGGGAAAGGAGGTGGGAGAGGGAAGGGAGTATAAGGAAACTTTGGATGCCTGAGGCAAACTATGCTGACAGAGAAGATTGCTGTATTAGGCAACTTTACTTGACTTTCTTTATGACAGGTATGGGAAGGGCATATCAGGAAAAGAATATGACATACGCCACATGAAAACATCAATAAAATTACTTTTAAAATCCAGGCAGAAAAGTTTGTTTGTCAATGCCCTAATGCATCAAGTCTCTAAAATATTTTTAAGTAGAGAAGGGATCAGAAGGAATAAGGTTAATATGGCAGAGCTATGCAGGATAGATGGGAGAGCAAGAGAACTAGAAGCAGAAAGACCCACAAGAACAATACTGCAGTAATTCAGACCCCAGCTATCAGAGTTGGACAAAGGTGGAAGCAGTTGAAATAGAGAGGAGGGAAGGGATTGGAGACATTTACCAGAAGAAATTGGCAAGAACTTGAGACCGATCAAATGGGAAAAACAAAAAAGAGGAAGGAGTCAAAGAGGTGAAGAACAATGACTAGAAACAGAGATAGAGAAGTTGGAAGGAGCAGCAGCTTTCAAGCTAAGTTTTGGATGTGCTGAGTTTCAGTTAATGGCAAGACATCCAAATGGAAATACTTAATGTGTACTTGGAGATAGGAAACTGCCTGGGTAGAGAACAGGCCTGGAAATAGAAATCTGGCAATCATCAGCACAGGGTCACTAACTGAAGTTGGTAGTGTTGATGATGATGATGATGATGATATAATGATAATCATTTCCAATTGATTTATGAATGCAATTTATAATGTAACCTTCCTTCCCCCTCTTCCTCCCCCTCCCCCTCAAGCAGGTTTTACCTATATCTGACAAGACTTGCTAAAGTTCAGGTATATAACATCTTGATCTACCAGATGAGTAGATTTGTTTTTAAATCCTTTTTAGAAATTAGTTGAATTATATCCAATTGCTTGCCTTCTTGAGGAGGGGGGAAGGGAGGGAAGGAAATAATTTAGAACTCAAAATTTTGAGAAATGAATGTTAAAACATTTCACATGTAATTGGATAAATATTTTAATATAAAATGTTATCACATGGAAGAGAAAAGAAAAAGAAAAAAATTAGGTTAATCCAGAAAAAATTAAGTCACAGAACATTTAGACTCAATAAGAAGCTTTTGTAGCCTTTATTGGGCTGTTAAGTATGAAAAATGACAAACAGTGATAGAAAAAAATCCATATCAGCTTAGAACTAATAATCCACACTGTGGGTGTGTCTGAAGTAATAATATATCAATAATAAAATAAGTAAATATTAGGCTCTCAGTGTTAGGGTGGAGATTATAATAAAATTGTGTTTATCAACTCTGTCTCTCTCTGTATCTCTGTCTCTGTCTCTGTCTGTCTCCCTGGCTCTCTCTGTCTCTATCTGCCTGTCTGCCTCTGTCTCTATCTCTTTCTATGCCTCTCTATCTCTGTCTCTCTTTATGTGTCTCTCCCCTCTATCTCTCCCTTTGCCACCCCCACCCTCATAATAAAAGGAAACAGTAAAAATAACTTGATGCCAGGGGCAGAATTCAGGGCAAAGGGGTTAATTATGACATAAATATCAGATACAACTCACATGGTTAAAAGGTAGCCCTAAAGAAGGGAAGACTTGGTCAGGACACAATCTTGGTGTTTAAATTCAGAGTGTCCCAAAAGTCTGTTAAAGCTACGAAAGCTTACAACTGCAAGAATTTGGGGATAGCTCATATGTGAAAGGCCGTGAAATGAAAGAAGAATCAGGTTTGTTCTTCTGGGCCCCAGAGGGCAGATCTAGGTAGAATGGGTAGATGGTGAAGAGAAGCAGATTTTACACTATGTAAAGAGAACAAAATTCTTAACAATCAAAGCAGTCCAAAATTAAAATAAGCTACTTCAGGAAGCAAGGTGAAGACCTCTCGCTAGAGTTTTGGCAGTGAAGCTAGATGACTAATTGCTGGAATATTGTATCGGGAATTCCTGTACAGGTAAAGGGTAAAGGATCATAACGGATTGTTCATTCAGAAGATAATGGTAGTATTACCTACCAGGTGATTATTAATTTGAGCTTGAGAGAAAAAAGGGCAGCTCATTTAATTTCTCTACACCTCCCATTTGAAAAGCTTAAGAATACCCTTAATACCCTTGCTATTTTGAATAGGTTGTTTTAAATGGGTCATCCTATTTCAGAGAAAATATTAATAAAAGGAGGCAATGAGGCTTTGCCCTGGTCAAAGTGTTTTGTTACATAAAATACAGAATATATACATAAAATACAGATACATAAACTAAAGGCAGGAATGTGGATAAGAGGGAAACTTGCCAACTTCATTTAGTTAGTATTCTTGCTCAGCTTCATATGATTACCAATTAAAGGGAATCTCAGGATTAAGGGGGAGCTTCATTGCCCTTGCTTTAACACAGATTCTTTTGGTTTTGGGGAAATAGTCTTCCCATTAGGAAGAAGTTCTAAGAAATTCTCCCAACTTAAATCACATAGTTATCTGAACACATGAACTGTGAATCAGCACCAGACACAGACAATCAAAAGAATAGACTGCCTTAGCCTATATGACTCTGAGTGGCATTTTTTAGCAGCCCTTAGCTGGGTGTAGTAGTCCATAGTCTCAGCTATGGACTAAAAGAGCTATCAGTCTTTATAAAGAGAGACTTTCTAACCATTGCACTTTAATAGATGGGAGCAGAGAATCCAACAGAAAACTGAAAAGCTGTGGGTCGAAAGATGGCAGTAGAGAAAATCTCAGCGACCACTAAGCCAGCAGCAACACCCAACAGAGATAACATGATATCTAGTAAACAGCAGAGATGTCTGTCTAAGAGCAGAAGAGAACAGTGCAATGACATCAGAAGAGAGCACTGTTAGCCCTGGAGGCATAGGTGGTCTTATTCCTATAGGAACTCTCGTCCCGAAGATTCCTCACATGGGCCTCTTGATGCATATCCCCTGGTCATGTGTGTTCTCTATGTCCTCCCACTGTGAAAGACTGCACCGCATGTATACATGGGTGAAGGAATCTTTTCTCATTTGCTGTACTAGTTAATGAAAAGCTAACTGTTTTGAACCAATATGTTCTCTGCCTAGTTGATAAAAAATAAAGACATCATCAGTGGAAACTTATGAGTTATGGCTTTGAGTAGTTTCAGATCCAGAGAGTGATTCAAACCTGGGAAAACTTTTCTGGGGGCCCACATGTGAGAGGGGATGCCTCACAGGTTACATGACAAGAATATTGTACTATGTTGCAGCTTCTCTTGCCAAACATAATAAATGCTATGTCAATGTACAAAGTACAAATCATTGGGTCCTCTGCCCAATTCCAAGAGAGGAGAGGCAAGTAAATAGAGAAACTACCATATATCTTAAAGCAGTCTTGAAGATAAACTTAAAAACCCAATTATTCTGTAAAGTATTTGTGCCAGCATATAACATTTCCCCAGTGTTTCCCATGCTTTCTGGACTCTGGTGCGGCATTTAATGGTAATGGAAACCAGAAGCTGAGAACAGGCCAGTACCAGTATTCTCCCATTTTGTATTATGATGCCTATTTACCCACAGTCTGTTTTTTTTTTAAAGTCTGGATGATCTCTTTCAAGCTTTGCACTTAGTGGCCTGTGCTAATTTAAACAACTATTTTAAAAGCAGTCTCCAGTTTTTTTCCTTTGCAGAATCTTTCAATTCTGTGCTTGAGACACATGAGACTATTTTTTGGAGGAGGGAAAGCAGGGCAATTGTGGTTAAGAGACTTGCACAAGGTCACACAGCTAGTAAGTGTTAAGTGTCTGAAGCTGGATTTGAACTCAGGTCCTCCTGACTCCTGGGCCGGTGCTCTTATTCACTGCACCACTGCATCACCACCAGATGAGACTTTCAACCTAAAAACATACTTCTAATGTTTTTTTGATTTCCGTTCAAAAGGTACTTTCTAATGTCCTTCCTCCTCCCCCTCCTTTTAGCCTTTAAATAGGAACAGGAGTTCTAGATTGCTAATATACATGCTTGTAGGGATAAAATTCTGAATTCAATTCAATTTAATAAGGACTTAATTTTTTTCCTGATCCTATTATGAGAAATGATTATTAATAAGCAATATCTTGGGGGCTGCTAGGTGGCGCAGTGAATAGAGCACCAGCCCTGGAGTCAGGAGGACCTGAGTTCCAATCTGGCCTCAGACACTTAACACTTACTAGCCATGTGACCTTGAGCAAGTCACTTAAGCCCAATTGCCCTGCCTTCCCTCCCTGCCCCCCAAAAAAGACCCCCCAATGTATTTATATTTATATTCACCTCCTGGGGTTACAAATTCATAAGTTTCCTGCTTATTCTGTAGTGAATACTTTAGAGAGACTGCTTGGCAGTATAGGGGAAGAGCAATGAGTTTGTAAATCAGAGCTCTGGGTGCCGATCTCAACTGTGCTAATTACTGAAACTAAGCAAGTCACTTGGTTGACTGTCAAGAGAGTTAGACTAGATATTCCCTGATGTCCCTTTAGGACCATATCTTATGAGTATGATAGAAAGAGTACTATTGCTCTGCCACTAACTTGCTGAGTCTGGACAACTTAACTTTTTTTTTCTTTTTGGAGGGCAATTGGGGTTAAGTAACTTGCCCAAGGTCACACGGCTAGGTTTTTGTTTGTGTGTGCGTTAAGTGTCTGAGGCTGGATCCGAACTCAGGCCCTTCTGACTCCAGGACCGACGCTCTACTCACTGCGCCACCTAGCCACCCCTGACAACTTAACTTTTATAGGCTTCTCCCTTTCCATCTGGAAAATGGGTGTTATAATATATGTCCTGCCACATGGTTACTGTGAGAATCAAATGGATAGGAAAACACTTTGAAAAACATAATATGTCACAAATGTAGCACTATTACTTCTTTCTATTTGGACTAAATTTGTCTCTTTTGAATTTAAAAGGGTGCTTTGTAGTTCCAATATAAAGAGTTTAGTGAACAAAATCTCTTTGCATACCCTTACCCTTTTCACATCTTTAATCGTGTTAAAGATTTTGCTCATTTTCTTTCTCAGCACTAATCTTATAATTAACAAAAGGTAGAAGGATCCTTTCTGAAAAATTTCCAGGGAAATCCTGGAGGAGGGGCACAAATTTAAATGTAGGCAACCAATATCATCTAACCTCCTCAGGTCATGTTGAGTTGAATAAACCCAAGATGATAATTCAGAGAAGGACAATTCAAGGGACTCATTGAACTAGAAATCTACCAGCTAAACTAAAAACCCTGGCCCCTTGGTACCAGACACATTTTTCAATCAATTAGGTTAGAACTGTCCAACCATTTTTTGAAAGAGTATTCCATCCCTAATGAAAACATCTTCATCCACTATGTTACATTTTAATCACTACTTCTGAATACCATTCCCATTTTATAGATGTGGAAAATAAGGTCCCAGAAACTAAAAGACTCCTCTTTAAAAGTTCTAAAAACAATGATAAAACTGAAAAGTAGAACCCAGAAGGCAGGGCTCCTAAGGGCCTGATTTAATCCTATCTACCCTTACTTGGAGATAGATGCTAACCCCAAAAACCTTGTCTCCTTATTAGTATGTTTACAAAGTATTTTTTGGATGAAAAACCACCACAAATGTAATCCCATTAATTATTAACTAATAAAATGAATTGGATTATTTATCGCAAGCAGCTTTCCATTTTTAAGAACAAGAAGTTCAAAAAAGGCTAGGGAACAGTACAGATGGAGTACGAACTCAGCTGGCCTGGGAGATAAGTACCAGAAAGGGGTTTGCTGACACTTTTCCCCTCAACCTCTGGCAACCTACCCAGCCTGGAGCCACGCATCAAGAGAACAACAACGCCATCTGGTGAACTGATCTGTTGCTGGGATAAACTCAACAGAAAGCAAAGGGAGGGAGAAAGGCAATTGTTTCCAGAGGTTCAGTTTAAATGCTAACAATGAAGATAAGAAGAAATGTAATAGACATGTTGACCGCCATGCTAGAAAATTACACAATTGTCTGCCCACAGGCTTTCTTCTCCTAACCATCTGATTAATCCAAAAATCAACCAAAAAGAATTTTTAAAGTACCTTTGAGTGCTTTGTTAGTTAATGCAGATACAAAGGCAAAAATGAAACAGTCCCCATTTTCAAGGAGTTTATGTTCTAACAGGGGAGACAACATGTACATAAAAATTAACACAGGAGTTGGAAGAGGGTCTGGGGCGTGGGGGTACTAGCAGTTAAATTGGAGGAAGTAAAGAATTCCAAGGTAGAAGTGAGGAGGTAGTGCATTCCAGGCATGGGGGGCAGCCAGGGCACAGGCAGGGGAGCAGGAGATGGAAGTCTGGCTTGTCTGTAGAGTGTGGGAAAACAGAGTAACGTATAATGAAGCCGCAAAGGGGGGTTGAGGCTGGGTATTGAAGGGCTTTAAATGCCCTTTATATTTTATCCTAGAGCTCATAAAGAGCCACTTGAGGTTAGTTCTAACAGATCATGGATAATCCAGACTTGTCTAGGGTTTCACAGCTGGTTCAAATTCTAGGTTTGCTGCTTAGTACTTTAGTGACCTTGGACTAGTCATTTAATCTCTGGGTGCCTTCATTTCTTCATTTGAAAAAGGAGTAAAACTAGATTATCTTTACAACCCCTTCTAGCTCTAAATTCTATGAAGAAACTGGGAGCCAGAGAGGCTAAATGAGCTGTGTACCTCAGGGGTACACAGCAAGTATGTGGCAAGGTCAATACTAGAACCCCAGGTCTCTTGCCTCTTGACAAATACCATCAAATGAAATAATATCCATAAAGCACTTAGCACAGTGTCTGGGATGAAGTAAAAGCTTGGTCCTTCTTCCCCTCCCTTTCTCTCCTTCCCTCTTAGCTCATAGCAGCTAGAAACCATGGGGATCCCATGTAGACTCTTTTTGGGGAACTGAATTAGTAAGTAGACCTAGCTTGCTTGCCCAATTTCAATATCTCCATATAACCCTAACCTCCCAGAGCAAGGCTACAAGGATACTATTGGAGCAAACAGAAGGCTGGTTTAAACCAAACTGGGTTAAAATGGTAAGTCCTCCCTCTCTACCTCTCTCACCATCATAAACTCCCAGACATCTCCAAATACTAAAAGTACTGAACCCCTAATCACTACATGGCAACCATGCTAATAACACTAGGTAAGTGATTCCACAAGGTTGGTGATAGATAGATGATAAATAGATAGATAGACAGATAGATGGATGTACATATATGCACACATAATATAAGCATGTGTGTGTTCATGTACATATATGTACACATGCAGTAATCAATAAGCATTGCACTAAAATATCAAAGTGTGTGTGTGTGTATTTGCTTTGGGTCAGAAGTCAAAACTCTGGGAAATCTGAGGATCCTGCCCCAAATTTATGACATGCATAGCCTCTGTAGGTCTCATCTATTCTGGGCAATAAAAATACCAGTCCTACCTACTTCACAGAATTATTACGAGAATTAAAAGAGATAATGAATATTAAAATGCTTCATAAAAGTATAATGGGCTCCAAAACATTGTTACTAACAATGACAAAATCAGGGCCATGCTGATGATGGTGATTATAACCATGATGTTACTCACTGTAATAAAAACTGCATCATCTCAATAGGTGGTTTGAATTTCCCTTTACAAGGTCAGGACTCATGGAAGGAAGTGGCTGGGGAGCTATCATATTATCAGGGTCTACAAAGTTTGACCTCCAATTCCCTATAGCAAGGGCTATCCCAAGGAGTGAGGCAATGCCACTTTCATGTGGTCGAGCAGTAGAAAGACCCCTAGAAGTTCTTTTGCTATACTTACAAAGACAAACTAAGGAAGAAAACTACATCAGAAGAGTTTGCATTAGAAGGCGGTTGGGGAATCAAAACTGGATCCTTCCAGCTAAAGGTGGTCTCTTCTTTCATCAAATTTCTTTAAGCACACCTTTCTCTCGGCATTCCTTTCCCCTATATTGGTCTACCCTTTGCATCACTACCCCAACATTCCCACTCTCAAGGATCAGCATAGGTACCAACTCATTCATATAGTCTTTCTTTATCTCTCCTAGCTGAAACTGTTCTTTCTTTATTTCTTCCTTCCTTCCTTTCTTTTTCTTTCTCCTCTCCTCTCTCTCTCTCTCTCTCTCTCTCTCTCTCTCTCTCTCTCTCTCTGTCTCTCTCTCTCTGTCTCTCTCTCTGTCTCTGTCTCTCTCTCTCATACTTTGTCCTGATCTTTCCTTTGCTTCAATCTCACCCTAGCTACCACCCCTGTATCATATACGTATAAGTAATGGAGGTCAGGTACATGCACAGACTACCTAAGATGGTGTCTCTACATGAAGGATGACGGGGAGCTGCTTCTGGGAAAATCATGATGATATGTAAGGAAAGGGCCTTGGAGAGACATGCTATAACTGGTTCTTGTTTCTGATTGGCTAACCACATAGTTGGGAGGAGCCTTTATCAATCGGCTGTATAGGGAGAATTGTCAGCATCTTCCAAGGGGCCTGAGTCAGCTCCTCTGATATCTTTTTGCTCTGTTCATGATGAGGAAGCATGGTGACTCCTTTACTCACAAGGTCCGGAGAGACTATGCTGTAAAGAGAGAGGCCTCAGGTCTTTCTTACCTTCTGAGGCAGTATGAACCCCAAGAACTGGGGCCACATGGATCCTTTTATTCATTCTCATCCATTCTGGGTGCAGGAAGGGGAATTTCTGACCACAGGGGTCTGAGAACTAGAGTCTAGATCAGGTTGCAGTCAGCCCAGCAATGATGCCCTGCTTAGCAAGGAACAATCTGTGGGAGTAACGTCTGGGACCTTGGCCCAGCAGAAGGGCTCATCCAGCCATGATGTCATACTGGGACATGAACTTGGTGGAACCAATGCTAGGGCAGAACTAAGCTTAGTTAAGAACCTAATCCCACCCCCAGCATTGAGGGAAAAAGGGTGTGGAGGAGAGAAATGCATGCACACTTAGTCTTTCTATATCTGTGAACTAAATATCCTTTTGTAAGAACCAACTAATTATATAGCTAAATGGAACTGGGACACTGGTTACTTAGCCCCTAACAAATGGAGGGAATATAGCCAGTGAGAACTTGTGCCTATAGAACTAGAGAAAAATCACTTGCAGTCCCTTCAGACTCCCTAAGAACCTTGTGAGGGACATGAATAGAAATGGCCCTGAGAGAGTTGGGCCAGAGTGCATAGATGTGAACTCCTGGAAGGCAAAGACTCACTTTTTACAGCCTTGTAATGCCAACATCAGGTATAAAGTCCTACATAACAGCACTCGATGAATATTTGTTGAATTTATTTTTAAAATGTCCCAAGTCTCAATACGTTTTCTCATATATGTATTGTGTATATGTATATGTGCATATATACACATGCACATATGTGTGTGTGTGTGCATGTATAGTGACTTCCTTAGTGGCTTCCAGGGTCCTGCAGTACAATACAAGATCCAAAGCTATATAAGATGCATAGCAAACTACCTATTGCAATCCTGCCCAAGATCCTCATATTCAAATTAATCCCTTTTTTAAATCCCCTCCCCTGGTTGGGCTCATTATTCAGAATGTCCTATGAGCATCCCTGGGGCTACATAAAAGGACCCTGGTGTGGAAGCAGAAAGAGAGAGGGGCCCTGTATCTTCCCTCTCTGAACATGAAAGACTCCATCTTTAACCTAGTCTTTCTTTGGGTGTTAATGAGCAGTCATGTTGTCCCCCTTGTATTTAGGTGTTCTTTCTACCCCAGTTCCTATGCAAGACTAGTCAAAGAGAAAATCAGAGTCTCCCATTCTGAGCACCTGAGGGCAAAAACACACTCATAAATCTTTGTTCCCTTTCCATGAACACAACAAACTGCTTTGTCCCAAGGCCAGATGCAGGCAGCTTGTGATCTGGACTAACTGGTCTTTATTCTTTTTACTCATACTCTCCATATTCTAATGAGAAATGAACTGTAAGGAAAGCCCACTTGGTTCTCTCGGTGGGCCACCTGGTCATGTCTCTTTGCCACAGTCAATACTGTGCAGTAGCAATATGTTGATGTTTTGATTTAACACCAATTTTGTTGATGTTAACATTTTCATGTTACCCTAAAATGTATGTGAGCTGTGGGTCTTTTTAACTCTGACACTGGGTAAAATCCAAGTAATACAGATACAAAGGTGAATTCTTTGGTTAGACAGATCTTCAGGAGGGATGGAAATAACCAAGCTGAGTCCTCCTGGGAACCAAGAGGCTCATTTTAAAAGGCCTTCCCAGCCTTTCACAATCATAAATGCTCAACATATTTGCTGGGTACCTAGGACCATATATGGCACCTCTAGGATGAAAAACCCTCACAACAGACACACACACACACACACACACACACACACACAATCTGACTCAGGTAGAGGTATAGGCCTATCATTCAAGCCCTTACCCAGCATGGACAAACCTCCTTAAAATTAGGTTATCAGCAGCATGTGAGAGAAAACCTGGCCTCTCTAATCAGTACTTTCTTTGTACTGCCTTCACTGTTGTCCAACATAGTATAAAATTAAAAAGCATTTAGCAAAATAAAATGTATTCAAAATTTGGTTAAAAAAAAACTTCTTTTCTTAGGAGTCAAGGATGTACGGTTTTGGTATTGGTTTTTTTTAACTATGTATGTATGGTTTTCATCAAAGGAGTTCCCTAATCAATTTAAGATTAAAGATGGGGGGGTACAGGGAAGGAGGGGTAGGCCCAAAGTCAGGAAGGTATGACTTCAAGTCCAGCCTCAGGCACTTACTAGCTGTGTGACCCTAGACAAATCCCTTAACCTCCGTTTGCCTCAGCTTCCTCAGCTGTCATAACAACACCTTCCCCCGCCCCCCCCCCAGTGGTTATGAGGATTAAATGAGATAATATTTGTAAAGCTCTTAGCACAGTACCTGGAACTAGTAGGTACTTCTTTCCTTCCTATAGGCTCATAAGCCTTTGTCTGGAACTCTGTTCATATCGATTGAGAATGAATTGATTGACTCAGATTGTTGAAGGTCAAAGATAACCCTTTGGGCTAAACCTAAAAAAATGTGACTTTTCTACCTTCTATCCCTCCTTTTCTGAGCACAGGTCAAAAGCCGGAGATCTGAGAGTGTATTGGGGAGAGACTGTGAGGATATGGGAGGAGACTTTTGTGTAGCCCTCCAGCCATCTCAACTCAGGGGATGAGATGACTGCAGCCGGGGGAGCCATGGGAAATGAAGAATTCAGGAACTCTGCATACCTTGACCTAAACTGGAGAAGCAACAGCAAGGACATATGACAGTTACATGTACTCTCAACTATACGGCTCCAAAATAAAAGAAACACAAGGCCAAGTAGTGGGACTTCCCTAATACCTCTCCTCTATAGAGAGAAAAGAGAATTCCTAGGCAGCCCTAGTCTTAAAGGGGGAATAAGATTGAGCACATGGTCCCCAGAGAGCATCGAAGGCTAAAGCTACAACAAGGAAGCAAAAAACCTAAAAACCTAAACTTCACTCAACAATAAACATTACTCTGTGTTATCCAAAGAGCATGGGGCCAATGGAAACTGCCCAATTCATTTCTATTCTTTGAGAATCAAGCCTTTAGGGTAGTAACATAAAGTCTGATGCCCATAAAGGTCTCTTCTGGCTCAGCCCACAAGAATGTCAGGGGGTACCTGTCTTAACAACCCTAAATTTGTTACCCTTCTAAAGAGAGGCCAAAATTTTCAGATGAAGAAATCAAAGCTATCTACAGTCATATGAATTAGGATGAAAAATGCTATCTACCTCCAGAAAAAGAACGGATGGTCTCTGAATGCAGATCGAAGCATGTTTTTTTACTTTATTTTTGGGTTGTTGTTTTTTTTTTTTTTGGTCTGTGTTTTCTTTCACAACATGACTAATATGGAAATATGTTTTTGCATGACTGAACATGTATAACCTATATCAAATTGCTTTCTTTCCCAATGAGGGGGGAAGGGAGGAAGGGAGAGAATTTAAAACTCAAAATTTTTGTTGAATAACATTTTATTTTCCCCCCAATTATATGTAAAAACAATTTTTAACATTCAGGAATTTAAAATATTTAAATTTTTTTAAAAAGAGAGTGCAAATGACAAGATGATGGTATAAGTCTGTGGAACTGCATTAGACCCTAAGGAAGGTAGGGCTTCCAGGAGAGAGCAGAGAATTGTATTGATTGTTTAGGTACTCTTGTGAGTCCTTAGTATTTTCCTTGGTGTGTGAGAAATAAAGACTAAGCTGTATCCTGTCCCTGATCTACATTGTTACCCTGCATGCTTGCTGGTAAGAAGACTTGTGATAGAGATCTAGACATGAGTTACAAAAGATTTACTGAGATTTCACAGAGGCAACTGTTTGGAGGCAAAATGAGCTAAAGAATTCTGACTTGTAGATCCTTCCCAGAGACTGAAACTAGTCTGTGAAAGTCCACAGACTAGGGCCCTGAGCCAGGGGCTACATTTAACTCTTATTTTAAAGCCTTAGCACATTTCTCTCCTATAAAAATCATCTTTCCTTTCAGATGACCTGGGAAGTACAAGTATTTACTAAGGACTTACTCTCTTTAGGAAAATGTGCTAGGCAATGGGTGAAACACAAAATTGAGATGAGCCAAAGGAACTTGCTTTCAAGTTTATAGTCTGGTAGGGCAGCTACATGACACAGTGGATGGGGAGCTGGGTCTGGAGTAAGGAAGATCTGAGTTCAAATCTAACCTTGGACACTTACTATTTGTGCGACCCTGGGCAAGTTATTTCACTCTGTTTTCTCATCTATAAAATGAGCTGGAGAAGGAAATAGCAAACTACTCCAATGTCTTTGCCAAGAAAATCCAAAATGGCACCTTAACAACAATAATAGATATGATACCCAAACACAAACAATATAAAATATTACACTCGTTTGTTAAAGGGCTAGAGCACAAAGCACAGCAAGAGAGAGGTCAAGATCACAACCAAGTTGGGGCTGGGGGTGGGAATCAAAATAAATTTTCTAGAAATGATGGTATTTGAACTAGGTTTTTAAACTGATCAGAAATTCAACAGGCAAAAAGAGATAGAGACAGGGATGGGCTGGAAAAAGTTTAACAACTGGCTGTCCAGGGAGCAAAAGGCACACAGGTGAGCTGTTTGTTTTAGACCTGTTTGTTTTAGCTCCAACGCACAGTGCATAAAGAGGAGAAAGTAGGAGTTAAGGTGGGTAAAGAGATCATTATATCATTTCTTGGGCGGGGTGGGGGAAATGGGATGTATTTCAGTAAGATGAAAAACGACAGAGATTGAGTGAGAATTGTGTTAGCAATTCTCCCTTTGAAGTAACTTTACTTTCATAAGCGGTGACTGAAATTGCCACCAGATGTCAGCACTGCCTCAGGAAACTCAAGAGCAGACTATGCAGTTGCCTCTGAGTTTGATGAGGTGGTATTGATGGATCTGCCTGGACTAACCTCAACGTGTTGCCAAGGAACATCTGGAGACACATTGAATTGACTCTCGTGGCAGGCCAAGGAGGAGAAAGATTAAGGGGAAAGTTTGCCTTTTATAACCAACAGGTTTCAGCACTACAGGCTAAATCTAATTGATGCAGTCTATGGAGACACTGGTCAGTCTTTGCACTTACCACCTATGGTGGCTCAAGATCAATCAACAGAATAACATACCAAAAAAAAAAAAAAATCCAGTCCTAAGCAGCATTAATAGAAATATGGTGGTAAGAAAAAGGAAAGTGATAACCTTAGCTAGTATATTATATTCAGGTCTGGGTACTACATTTTAGGAAGGACGAGGACAAGAAGAAAGGAAGCAAAGAGAGAAAGACAGGGAGGATGGAAGGAAAGAAGGAAGGAAGGAATTTATTAAGTGCTTATTGTGTGACAGGCACTGTATTAAGCACTTTACAAACATCTTATTTGATCAACAAAAAAACATTGGGAAGTAGGTGCTACTATGATCCCCATTTTACAGATGAGGAAACTGAGGCAGACAGAGATTAAATGACTTACCCAGGGTCATACAGCTAGTAAATGTCTAAGTTAGGATTTAAATTCAGGTTTATGGAATAATTAAATAATTCACTGGCACCAAAGAGACGTGCGCCAATGGGCAGATATCACCCAAAAGCAGATTTTAAATAAATATAAGGAGATATTCCCTAATAATTTAAGATTTGCAAAAGTGAAATGGATGGCTATGAGATGGAATAATCTAGTACAGGGGTGGGAAACCTGCGCCTTCAAGGTCATGTGTGACCCTCTAGGTCCCCAAGTGCGTCCCTTTGACTGAATCCAAACTTAACAGAACAAAGAAGTTTGGATTCGGTCAAATTCACTCTTGAAAGGGTCAAAGGGTTGCACTTGAGGACCTAAAGGGTCACATGTGGCCTCAAAGTAGCAGGGTCCCCACTCCTAAGTCCTAAGGGTTTTGAAACAAAGACAGGATTACTACTTGTTCAGAGTGCAGAGGAAATTCATGGGGTAGAAGACATGACCTCTGAGGTCCTACTTACAACTCAGAGTGAAACTCCCTGCAAGAAAAACTATGGTCTTTTGTTGGATTTTTTCATAGATGAGAAGTGAGTTTCAGTTGTCTGAACCCCCTGTAACTCTGCCTAGTGGACTGATAACCAAGAAATCTGCCTGATCTAGAGATCCCTTTATCTTATTTATTTACATGAGAGATGAGAAAAAATAGGAAAAAACAAAAGGATTACTGTGGAAATGCTAAGTGGCAGCTAAGTGAAGAGGGAGAAATTCCCATAATCTGAAAGGAAAATCACACCCAGGGGTGTGCTGGGTGTGTGAGCTTCACCCCTCAGAAATTAGCAAGGGCCACAAATCAGGGCTTGATTTATTGCTTGTTGCTTGTCTAGACTTTAAAAAGTGATGGAGAAATAATGCACATTAATGCATTATTATGTTATATATGATATATTCTGTCAAGATATAATACATAATGTGTTCATTATAACATCAATAATGCATATTCACTTTAAAGTGTCTATTACATACATTCATTTTGAGACCCAGTTATTAAATATTTACTGGCATACTTCTGTGTATGAGGAACAAGAAGGGTGGTTTGGGTGCCCCATCAAGAACCTAGGCTAGAGACTAGACTTGGGCTTTCAGTGGTATGGGAAACTCCATCTACCAATGCAGGCCAACTCCTTCTCTGCAATTAAAAGTTTTAGAGAGTTGTCTAAAGCACCAAGAGTTTCAGTCACACAGCCTGCACCTGTCAGAGGTGGGAACTGAACCCAAGTCTTCCTGACTCCATGGCCAGCCCAGCCCTCTATGGTATGCTGCCTTTCTAAAAAAAATTTAGTTGATTGTCTGATGGTTCATGGCCCCATTTGGGGTTTTCTTGGCAAGGATACTAGAGCAGTTTGCCATTTCATTCTCCAGATCATTTTACAGATGAGGAAAATGAGGCAAAAAACATGAGGCAAAAAGGGTTAAGTGACTTTCCCAGGGTCATACAACTAGTAACAAGTGTCTGAGGCTAGATTTGAACTCAGGACCTCCCTGACTCCAGGGCTGCTCTACCTAGCTGCCCAAGATCATAGGACCATAGATCTAGAGCTAGAAGAGACCCCAAAGTTCATCTAATCCAACCTACTAATTTTACACATAAGGAAATTGAGACCCCAGGAGACTAAGTGATTTGCCTAAGGACACAGGGAGTAAGCATGAGAAGCAGGGAGTGAACCCAAGTACTCTGACTCCATAGCCAGTGCCCCTCCCTCTCCATGACATAGACTCTGTCCTATTCTCTCACGGTTTTGATTTCTTCTTCTTCCTCTGACCCATACTGGGCTGTGTGACCCTTGGCAAGTTACTTAACCTGTCCTACAACAGCAATTATTATCGTTATTAAGGATAGAAAAAAATAGGTTGAAGTCAGGGTTTAAAGGGCTTTAAGTGCAAAACAGAGGAATTTGCATTTGATCCTAGAGGTAATATAGGGAGTCAGAGTAGTTTAATGATCAGAGCAGTGGCATGATCTGAGCTGTATTTCAAGACTATCTCTGTCGCCGCCCTGCGGAGGATGGATGGAACAGGGAAAAGACTCAATGCAGGAAGATCAATTAGGAGGCTGCCATTGTAATAGTCCAGATGCTGGGGGCCTTAAATAAGAGAGTGACTTTTCAAGTGAGGAAAAGGGAACAAATGTGAAAGATGCTATGAAGGTAAAAGCCCTAAGACTTGGCAGCTGAAGGAGCCCATGTGGTCAGGGTAGCTATAGTGGTAAGGTGAGGCCCAGAGAGTTCAGGGCCCTGTGGTTGACCATTGCTCAAACCTCCCATGGATACTTTACCCCAGACACCATTTAGAAATGTATTTAGAATGTTAATTCAGTGTAACTCAAGTCCCAGGACCCCTCCAAGACTCTGGGCTCACATGAACCCACATTCAATATCAGGGACTTAGCCCTACAAATGATTTCATTATTCCTCCATCTAGAACTACTCTCTGAACATATCCCAAAGAAAACTCAAATGTAGCTTACATCAAAGTTTCTGGAAATATAGGTAAGATTCCCAACTCCCATCTAGGCATTCAAGGTACCAAATTAGTATCTGGTATAGGACAGCTTTTATTTCTCCCCACAAAAACTATAAAAGACTCAAAGAACTCATGAGAGCCCATAAACAGATTCCCTAAACTTTTATGACAGCCATCAACTGAAGCTCATCAAATTCCTTCAGAGAGGAGTTGAATAACATTCAGTGAGTCACTCTTTGCCAGAGTCTTTCACATTTGTCCCAAGACTCACAGTGTCACCCTATGCTTTCCACCTGCCTCTCCTCCTCCAGAAGGCAAGCAAACGCTGCACAAGAAATTTCCTATAGACCTGTACTATCTGAGTAATTTCCAGTAATTGCTTTGGGTTTTTCGATCTACATATCTCACACTTGAACTGAGTCAGTCCCTTGAAGTAACTAGAGTCTAATCAGTGTTCATAAACTATGGGCAAATACAAGTAACTTTCATATGTTCCTGCTCTAAGGTTCCTTGGGAGAGGAGACTATGCATGGGCATAGGATCACAAGGTCATAGATTCAGAGTTGTCAAAGATCTTGGGGTTCATCAAATATAACCTCCTCATCTGTAAGATGTGGAAACTGAGGCCCAGAGAGTTTAAGTGATGATGAAATTCACAAAGGCAGTAATTGCAGTGGAAAGATTTGAACTCAGTTCTTCTGACTCCAAAGTCAATGCTCTTTCTTTTGTGCCATGATGCCCTCATCACCCATGAAAGAAGGAGGGAAGGAGGAAGGGAAGGAAGGAGGGAAGGAAGGAAGGAAAGAAGGAAGGAAGGAAGGAAGGAAGGAAGGAAGGAAGGGAAGGAGGGAAGGAGGGAGGGAGAAAAGAAAGAAAAAAAGGAGGGGATCAGTTATTTATTTTTATTTTTATTTTTTTGCTTTTTTGGAGGGCAGTTGGGGTTAATTGACTTGCCCAAAGTCACATGGCTAGTAAGTGTGTCAAATGTTTGAGGCCAGATTTGAACTCAGGTCCTCCTGACTCCAGGGCCAGTGCTCTATTCACTGTACCACCTAGCCACCCCAGGAATCATTTATTAAGTACCAATATGTACCAGGCATGGTGGTAAGCACTTTACAAACATTATCTCATTTGATCTTCACAAATGCCCTGGGATGTAAGTTCTATTATTTTTCCACTTTACAGTTGAGAAAACTGAAGCAAACAGAGGTTAAGTGACTTGCCCAAGGTCACACCAGTCAGTGTCTAAGGCCAGATTTGAACTTAGGTCTTCCTGTCTCCAGGCCCAGCACTCTCCCTATTGCACTATCTAGCTGAAAGGCATCAAAATGTACTTTTTGTGTATCGCTGGTAAAGAGAAGGAGAAACAGAAACTGGATAGGGGCTACTATTAATTAAATTCAATTCAATGAACATATTATTATTAGATAGTATTAGAAACCTATTAGAAAGCAAGTTCTGTTCTACATACCCCAACCCTGGAGCCATAATTAGGAACCTAGGACAAATTCAACTGAGAAGAATGGGGAAGACAGGAACCCTGAGGCTGTTTTGGGGAAAGTCAGAATATGCCCCCACTGCCACTGATCCAGAATGTTCTGCATGGCATGGTACCATTAGCACTCTAGTGTCATATGGGCCATCCAGCCTAGCCAAGGACAAATGTACCAGCATGGTGTGGGGGAAGGCAGGAACTGGGAAAGGGATGTAACAGTGATGTAGCACCCTCAGGAAGTGGTAGCTTTGGTCAGGCAAGGGAAGGGGGCAGCATGAATTCCATGGAGGATCACAAAAGCCCCCAGTTTCCCCTGCTCCAGTGATGGCACCACCTAACCCTCACTCCACCCTTCTACAAAACCAGTGCAAAACCCCTCCAAGGACTTGAAGCAACTGTCTCTAAGTTTTGATCTCAACAATATTTTATTATTGTTTCATGCATTCCTGCTTTTCTGTGACATGTAAGTAGGAGGAAGGAAGGGAAACAAAATGATACTTGGCTAAAAATATGACTGGCCTAGTTTTCATAGCCACATACATGAGGCACAGATAATGCCAAACATGTGTAGAGTGCTTTGCATTCGACAGAAATAGTTGCCCCCTGCCCACGCTGTTTAAGTGGGTCTTAAAGAATTCTACTCAATACTTACTCCCATTCCTTCCGCTTGGCTTGTGGGGTACTGTGGATTTTGTGGGCCTGGTGAGCCAAGATGACATCCCGATGGTCCACCACTCCTCCTCGACGCTTAAAAGAGGGCACTTCTTGGCTCTCATTCATCTGATGGTATCGCATGTCTTGCAGGTTTCTGGGCCTACCCAAAAAAGGGCAGTCCAAGCCAGAGAGCCCCGAGTCCTGTTCTTGTAGAATATCATAATAACTTGGTGGAGAGAGCATGGGAGCCCGGTCCATGTGGAACTTTGCCATCCATATGCCTTTGGGAAGGAGGCCCAAAGTCTTCTGCCCTCACTATTCTGAGGGTGAAACTACAGAGAGGAGGAAGATTAAAAAAGAGAGAGAGAGAGAAGACAAAGGGATTAGGGAGAATCCCTATAATGTCAGGGGCAATTGAGGGTTACCTAGAAGAGGCCCAAACCATGCTGGATTTTTGAGTGTAGAGGGTGAAGGAGGGAAATAAGTACTTCTTACAGAAGTAAGAAAACCTGAGTTCAAATTCTGACTCTGATACTTATTACTTGAGTAGCTTTGGGCAAGTCATTTCCCTTCCCTTGGATCAGTTTTCTCACCTACAAAATTAGAAGGTTGGACAAAATCAGTGGTATCAGACTTAAGGAGGAATGAGGGGCCACTAAACTGTATATAAAAAACCACATATTTATAGTTATCTCTGCTTTATCCCATTTTAAATTATTTTGTTAAATATTTTCCAATTACGTTCCAGCACTCTGGAATGTTGTAGGCCATATGGAGCCTGCAAGGCTGTGTGTCTGACCCCTTTGGACTGATCTTCAAGGTCCCTTCTGGCTCCAAAATCCTTTGGTCTGTCTTGTGATCCCATAATCCTTTTCTCTTTGCTTCATGGAATATAGAATCATGAACCATCCATAGCTCAGGGTGGGCTTATCCCTTGGTGATAACATACCACTAAAACCTACTTCTCTAGGGTTGCCAATCAAAAGAAGCTAGCAGAATCAAGACCAAGGGGCAAATCAAGAGCTTTAGACTTTAAGCCCACCTCTTTCTCATCAGGTAACCTAACATGAAGGATTTAGTTTCTCTGCATATCAATTTAGATCTGTAAAATGGCTGTTTTGAGGCCTGATCCTCCCTCTGGACAAAAGCTTTGTAGAGAACATGAGGACAGGTGAGAAAATGTAGGCAAATTGCTATGTTCTCTTTAGAAGGAATGAACTACTAAAGGTACAATTTCATTAAGTTGTATTTAAATTACTTGAAGGCAGAAGCTGTTTTGGTTTTATCTTAATATCTATAATACCTAGTATAGTACTTTGAACACAGTAATAAGTGCTTAATAAATGTTTTTTTTTTCCATAAAATTAGGGCTCTTTTGGTCTAATCATTCTAGAAAGCAGTTTGGAACTATGCCCCAAAACCTACAAAACTATACACACCTTCTGATCCAAAGATATCACTACTAGGTCAATACCCCAATGAGGTCAAAGAAAGAGGGAAAGCATCCATATGTATAAAAATATTTATGGCAGTTCTTTTTGTGGTGGCAAAGAATTACAAACAGCCAGGGGTGGGGTAGAGGCCTATTAACCGGGGAATGGTTGAACAAGTTTTGTTGTATGTATGTGATGGAATATTAGTGGGTCACAAGAAATGATGAAGGGGACAGTTTCAGAAAAACCTGGGAAGACTCTTGTAAACTCACGCCAAGTGAAGTGAATAGAATCAGGAAAACAATTTGTACAATAACAATGATGTTGTGAACACGAACAATTTTGAAATATTTAGGAACTCTGACCTACACAATAACCAACCACATTCCAAAGGACTTAAGATGAAACATGCTACCTGTATCAGAGAGGTGAGATAATCAGAGGAGAGATTGAGACATAGGGGCCATAGGGGATATTTTTTTGTTTGTTTGACAATACTCATTTGTAACAGAGGTTTGGTTTTGGTTTTGCTTTTTCAGTTGGGAGAATGGGGAGGAAGAGAAGGCAGATCTGAAAAGAGATGGTGAGAGCATCTTCATCAGGGAAAATTCTATCAAGCATCCACTGAGTTCAGTATGGGGTATCCTGTCCACAATGGGTCTGAAGGAGGCCCATGCTGTTTATGTATAACTGCATTGAATCCTGAACTGAAGACTTCTCTTCCTAAATGCCCAAATTATTCAGGCAAATTCCTTGACTACAAAAAAAAAATGAAATAGTTTGGAATCTGTCCATATAAAAATTGTGAGAGGCAGTGTATATAGTAGATAAAAAGCTGACCTTGGAGTCAGGGAAAGCTATGTTTCCAGTGGTGCATTTTACAGATAGATATAGATATAGGGATGTGTGTGTGTGTGTGTGTATGTGTGTGTGTGTGTGTGTGTGTGTGTGTAACCTGCAGTACTACAGACATTTCACTTACCCTCTCAATGCCCTAGGCAACTCATTAAGACTAGAAGCTGAAGAAAAGTTCCCAAACAGCAATATTGGGTAGAGGGAGTATCTACACTAAGGTTTCTCCATATCATGATAGCATAGTCCCTGACAATAATAGTGAAAGTCTGAGCCATCAGAGGTCTGGGGATGGCTAACCTCTCTGGGGCTCTGTTTGTCTCCTATTTAAACCAGGGCATTTTCCTTGAGATACTTTACTTAGCCCCACTGAAGATAGATCACTGCTAGGTGAAAATTTAAGGTATAATTTTTTCATAAACTGAGTTTTCGCGCTCACAGAAGTTTAGAGGGGGAAGAGATCACAGGGTTGTCTTATCCAACCTATGTTTGAACAAAAATCCACTCTAATAGCTTGCATTTGTGTATCAGTCAACCAATAAATTGTCATTAAGTGCCTTCTATGTGTCAGGCACTGTGCTAAGTACCGGGAAACAAAGGCAAAAGATAGTTCCTGTTCTCAGGGAGCTCCCAGTCTAATAGCGAAGATGATATGAAAGCAACTCTGTACAAACAAGATATGTACAGGATAATTTGGAAATATTCAACAGAGAGGGTACTAGAATTAAAGGGAACCACGAAAGGGCTTCTTGTAGAAGATGGTATTTTTGCTCATACTTGAAGCAAGCCAGGAAAATCAGGAGGCAGAGATGAGACTGGAGAGAATTCCAGGTGTGGGAGAGAGTCAGAGAAAATGCCTGGAATCAGATGGGAGCATCTCCTTCAAGGAACAGTCAGAAGGACAGTGTCACTGGGTCAACAAGGTGCATGAGGTAGAGGGTGTAAAATGACTGGAAAGGTGTTTAGGGTGGGGAGTGTCAGGTTATGAATATTTTATGTTATGTTCGGAGCTGTCCATCTTTACTTCCTTTTAGGTTTTCTTTTGTTCTCTGCTGCACACTTTTTACTTTGTTCTTATTTCCCTCTTTCCTCCCCCTTCCTCCCCCAAGAAAGCTATAATTAAGTTCAAATATATTTATATATACATATATATACACACAAATATATATATATACTTAGATATCTATAATCATACTCATATATAGATATTGATATAGATTCATATGCATCTATGTAAGGCTATACTATATTTGTTTGTCCTCTGTTTCTCTGAAGATAATAACATCTTTCTTCATAAGTCCAAGTCTTTTCATATTTTTCTAAGTCCACCAAATCATCAAGCAACAGAGGATTTTATATTTGATCCAGGAAATGTTAGGGAAACCCTGGAGCTTATTGAATAGGAGGGTTATGCTGTCAAATTTTGGCTTTGGGAAGAGCACTTTGACAGCTGAGCCTGCACCAGGGTGATAGTACTATCCAAGGAGAGAAAGGAGCTGATTCCAGAGATATGGCAAAGATAAAATTGATGGGCACTGGTGACAGATTGCATATGATGAGTGAGAGATAGTGATGAAATGAGGATGATATATAGGCTACAAGACTGAGTGACTGGGAGGATGATAGTGGCCTCAACAGTAATAGGGAAGTTGGTGGAGAGGGGCAGGGCTCAGTGGAAAGATAATGAGTTCTGTTTTGGATGTGTTGAATTTCAGATGTCTAAAGGATGTCCAGTTGGAAGTGTCTGAAAGACACTTAAGGTTTGCAAAGAACCTTACATACATTATTTCATTTGACCCTTAACCCTGAGAAGTACTATTATTATCTTCAATTTACAGGTAAAGAAACTGAGGCAGAAAGAGACTAAGTAACTTTTCCAGAGGCACTCAGACAGTCAGTTTCTGAGGTAGAATTCAAACCTGGATCTCTCTGGCTCCAAGTCTAGCCCTTTCGTCCACTGCATTTGAGGGTGAACTCCCTGTGTCCCAAGTCAGATTAGTTCTCCAGTCCCCAAAGTATAGGTAAATTATTCACTGCAGAATTTTAAGCTTCATACCAGTTTCTTCACCATAAAGCCCATGTATGCTAGAGGGAGAAGGGGAGGAGAAAAATGGGGAGGTGGAAAATGAAGGATCAGATTTGTGATTTCATCAGTAGAGAGAACTTCTGATGTGGAAACTCCTTTCACTAACACATATTAAGCAAATTGTCTGCAATGTATAGCCTTAGAAAGTTCCCTTGGGGGGCAGCTAGGTGGCGCAGTGAGTAAGATGGCCAGCCCAGAGTCGGAAAGATCCAAGATTGGTGCCGGCCTCAGAAAATTAGCACCCACACATAAAAATAACTGGCTGTGTAACCTTGAGCAAGTTACTTAACTTAACCCCAATTGCTTAAAAAAAAAAAAAAAGAAAGTTCCCTTGAATGCTGAGAAGTTGCAACTTGCCCACAGTCACACAGCTCATGTTATCAGAGAAAGAAATCGAACCCAGGCCTTCCTGACTTCAATATTGGTCCCTCCATCTATGATACAATGCTCTCTTTTACACTCAAGGAAGACAAGCCTTTTTAGATATTAGCCTAAGCCAATCATAATTAAAAAGATAAATGGAATTCAAAAAAATTTTATAATGCATTTTTTAAATCTAATGATATAACTAAATGAGTTTTGCCAGTGCAGCTGCTTGGGCATACAAACCAGTTTAGGAATGTGGGAAGGCAGGATTTTATTCTTAATCTATTTTCTCTAAAGTTATTTTAAGGGCCCAAACTGAAAAGGCTCTCCCTACTTCCCTGATGGGATCAATTCAATATTCAGTGTAACTAATGGGGTTTAACAGGTCTATTAGATATTCAGTTTCAATTTTCTACTGCCAAATTTCATTCTTTCTAACTCCTACAATTACACATTTATATTTGGAGTCCTTTATGTTTGGTAAATTGCTTTGCTGTCTTTTTTTTAATCTATTATTCCTTACAACCAACCCTAAAAGGAAAGTGCTACATTCTTCCTCCTATTTTATAGACAAGAAAAGTGAAACCCAGAAATCATGCCCAAATGTCCTACCACAATTTATGGCAGTGCCCCTAAATCCCACTGGTCCACAAAGGATACAATTCCCATTCTATGCACTTTCCACAACAATTCTTGAAGTCCCACAGTTAACATATCTAGAAAAGTACTGGGGCAGCTGGGTGGCACAGTGAATAGAGCACCAACCCTAGAGTCAAGGAGGACCTGAGTTCAAATCCCGCCTCAGACACTTAAAACAAAAACTAGCATGTGACCTTGGGCAAGTCACTTAACCCCAATTGCCCTACCTTTTCCCTCCAAAAAGCAAAACAAAACAAAAAACAGATTTGCTGAATTAAAATTAAAGTTGCATTATCATGTAAACTTCTTTAAAAAAAAAAAAGAAAAGTACTGCTTGCAGGTCCAGTAGACTTAAACTTAACATGTCCCAAACTAAATTCGTTATCTTTCCCCCTTACCCCCCTCCAACCCCCCCTATTAATGCTTAGGGTACCACCATCCTCATAGACTCCCAGCCTTGCAAACTAGGTGTCATGCTAGACTCTTCATTCCCCTCATCCCACCCCACCCCACCCCACCATATGCAATCTGTTGCCAAGGCTTGTCAATTTCACCTTTGTACGTGTCTTAAATGCTTCCCCTTCTCTCCTCTGATGCTGCCCCCACCCTGTCGTCACCTCACACCTGCCCTATTGCAATAGCCTATTTGTTGGTCTGCCTGCCATAGGTATCTCCCAAATCCAACCAATTTTCAATTCAGCCACCAAAGTGATTTTCCTAAAGCATAGGTCTGACCATGTCACTCTTCTACCCAATTAACTTCAGAGATTCCTTTTCTCCTCCAGGATCAAATATAAAATGCTCTGTTTGGCTTTCAAAGCCCTTCACAATCTAGCAGCCTCCCCCTTCCCACCCTTCCAGTCTTCTTCTCCTTACACCACCACCATCCCAGCAAACCCTTCCTTCCAGTGACATTAGCCTCTTTGCTGTTCCATGAACAAGACGTGCCATCTCTCAGCTCTTGGCATTTTCTTTGGCTGTCCCCCATCCCTGGAAAGCTTCCCCTGATCTCCATCTCCTTTCTTCCCTGACTTCTTTAAAGTTCCAGCTAAAATCCCACCTTCTTCAAGAAGATTTTCCCTCTTAATTTTAGTGCCTTCACTCCCCCCCCCTTTTATCCTGTATATAACCTGATTGTATATAGTTGCTTTGATGTTATCTTTCCCCTTAGCTTGTGAGCTCTTTGAGGATGATAGCTGTCCTTTGCTTTTCTTTATATCCCCAGAGTTTCTCATGGTGCCTGGGACATATTAGGCAATTAATAAATATTTATTGACTGTCTGACTGACTGGGGCAGCATCCTTTCCAGTACTAACAGCACAGAAAGCAAGCCAGAGTGAATCTCCCCAGAAGAATGAGTGCTACATACCAGATCTCCAATGAAAGCTGAGGAAATTCCCCTGAACAATTCCACAGGTCTGAAAAATAGCCCAGAACTCTCTTCACACTGGTGGACAAAATCTTAGAAGGCAGATCAGAAGGGATAGTCCTGGGAATGAAGCTACGTAGGTCATTTTTTATCACCTAAACAGAGACTTCAGACTAGATTCTGTTCCCCCTGATATTTTCCTAAGTGTGTGATCCAGGAAGGGAGGGGGAAACCAAGGGAGGGATAGCAACCAAAGAGTAGGGGAAATAGAACAGCTGCTCCTGGCTAGGTGATCAGAGGGAAACAAAACAAAGGGCGCTGGGATGAGACATTAACAAACAGTTTTCACAGGGACACAGCTGCCAGATAGGAGTCATATGTGTGCACCTGAAAAGCAAACATGTCAACAGAACACTAAGTTACCCTGGCAATGTAGCTGTCCCCCAAATGGGTGGTCACAACACGTGTGTACATGCACATAGGATGTATATATGTATAAATATATATGTGTGTATGTATACCTGCATCACCAATAAAGTCATAAAAATGTACCTGTGGTCAAAAGAACACATTTATGAGGGAGTGACCAGAGTCCATAGGAATAAGCATTCATTACCAGTAGCTAAATGCGGTGGAAGAAAAAGGAAGAAACCATTAAATGGATTCAAAGGAAGAAATTTGGTTTGAGTCATTGAAAGGAGAAAATTAAACAAAAATGAGGAGACAAAAAGACTCTATATGGCATGTATATACACATATAAATGGGACATATAGATATGTGACATATATGGGGTATATTTATATATCTGAAGGATAGATAGATACATGGATGGGTAGATAGATAAATAGGTAGATAGAGGATGACCAATGCTGAACCATGGCAGAGAAGGAGCTAGAATCCTAGGGATCCTTGGCTTGCTCTTAACTAAGATGTTTGACCATTACCTTCTTGGCAATTTCAGTTAGGGCCAAGAGGGGTCAGTAAAGCATTCATTCCAAAAGGACACATTCAATGACCAGGCTCCCCAGTGTTAAACACAGGGGACCAAAGATGAGGTGAGAAGAGCCCAAGATAACAACATACTAAAAGGAAAAGATAAGTTTAGATTCATCTACAATCCTTAGTCACTGACTAGAAAAGAAATGTCCTTCACTTTAATTCCCACCCTCAGTCCCTTCTACTCCCAACCTACACCATCCTTCTAGACCTCTACAAGTTCATATTCAGCTGTCAGTCAATCATTGATAAATACTAACTCTTTCCTGAATGTATATGTACTGAAAGACTTCAAGAGGAAGAAGGAATACCATATATCCTGCCCTTGAAGAGCTAAAGGCAATAGATGATAGATAAATAGATAGATAGCTAGATAAATAGGTGGATGGATGGATGAATAAATACATAAATAATTAAAGACAGATAAATAAATGAATAAGCAAATAATGAATGAATGATAGCAGTGATAATGAGCTAGTATTTGTACAGTGCTTTAAGGTTTACAAAGTACTTTATCTCATTTTATCTAGTTAGGCTATTGCTATTATAATAAGTAGGTGCTATCTTTTATCATCCCTCTTTTACAGATAAGCAAACTGGTTAAGTGACTTACCCAGAGTCACACAGCGAGCGGATATCTGAGACTGGATTTGAACTGAAGTCTTGCTGACTCCAGGTCCAGTGCTGTATCCCTTGTACCAGCTAGCTGGTAAAACGAGGAGTTGGAAAGAAGGAAAGGGGTCTGGGGCGGCTAGGTGGCGCAGTGAGTAGAGCGTCAGCCCTGGAGTCAGAAGGACCTGAGTTCGGATCCGGCCTCAGACACTTAACGCACACACAAACAAAAACCTAGCCGGGTGACCTTGGGCAAGTTACTTAACCCCAATTGCCCTCCAAAAGGCAAAAAAAAAAAAAAAAAGAAGGAAGGGGGTCATGTTGTGATATTCTATTAACATAAAATCTGTGGGGGTGGCTAGGTGGTGCAGTGAATAGAGCACCAGCCCTGGAGTCAGGAGGACCTGAGTTCAAATTCAGCCTCAGACACTTGACACACTTACTAGCCGTGTGACCTTGGGCAAGTCATTTAACCCCAACTGCCCTTCATCCCCCTCCAAAAAAAAAAAAGCCAAAAAAGCCAAATAAACATAAAATCTGTGGCATGACTCTGGTCCTTCATCATGGTATACAAACATACATATATCACAGGTTCTTAAAAGACTATTCCAGTGAAATTCACACTCTAGCAGGTCTTACCCAACTGGAAAGGTCTGTGTCTACCGTTTGGGGATTAGCCTAGAGAAGAAGTCAGGAAAGGCTGATTGCTACAAGTTTGGTCCTCAGGTTGGCAAGGATCTCAGCCATAGTAACTCATCTACTAAGGTACAGCTGAGCTACAATCTGGTCTGATAGAGAGGAGTGCCCATACTGACAAAATCCTAAGACCTTCAAAGTAAGTCAAAGCACAATTAAAGTGGCAGAAATAGAAATGCTGGAGTCAGTCTGAAGAGAATCACAAGAACCGAATGTTAAATTCTCATGGGGAGCATTTACACCTTTGTAGCAAATGCTACAAATCTTGATTTGTTGTTTTGTTGATTATCTAGACTTAGGAAAGTGATGGAGAAAATGCTAATAATGCAAATTGAGCTTAAAAATGTGCCAAAGCTACATTTTTGGAGGGTCATTAGTCAAACAATTTCCCAGTGCACTCCTGCATGTTACTGCTAAGTAATAAAGAAGGGGAATTAATATTCGATCTCTATTTGCAGAGGGGCCTGCAAGTCCATGAAGTTTGAATAACCAAACCCAGATGCCCTAGAGGAAAACATGAGTAGTGAGAGTGTAAGGGTGCACTTCCAAATCCCAAGACTCAGTGGGAAGTATTAACAGGAGTAAGAAGTGGAGCCAAAGTGCTTAGAAGTGCAGAAGCCTAATGGGACTGGCTTGTTATAACCCTGCACAGGGCTGAAGATCAAGGTTTGTTTGAACAGTGCAAGACAGTGTTCTCATAGCAACCGGAGAGAACTTCTGCATGAAAGGGAAGGGGTTATGGGACCCATGTGTACAAAAGATGATTTTCAAAAGAAGGGAGGCACTCAGGCCCTCAGGTTGTATTTTTGAGCAATAAACACAGCCATCATCATGGAACATGAAGAGCCCTGGGGTTCTTAAAGACCATCCCAGGGAAGTTCAAGCTTTAGCAGGTCCTATAAAGATAAAGCAGAGGGTCCAGAGGAAGCACTCTATACAGTCCAGCTGCCAGAAAGCTGGTCCCCTGGGGAAGGAAGACAAATTGGCAAGACTGCAGAAGTCAGCAAAACAGTATGGTGGCACTGAGTGCAAAGCCACAATGGTACTTAGAGATTAGATAGATAGATGGATGGATGGATAGATAGATGGACATAGATATGGATATAGATATGGAGATGGAGATATGTGCATGTGTGTCTGTGTGTGTGTGTCTGTGTGTGTGTGTGTGTGTGTGTGTGTGTGTGTGAAAAGAGAATGGAGTGTTGGGGAAGGGGGTGTAGATGGGAGGGAAGAATGTAATAACCAGTGAACAGGGAGGGAGAATGCAACAGGACTGATTAAGGGGCCTTGAAAGGGACCAGTAACACATAGGGGGAAAAAAACCTGGCTTCCTCCCTTCCTGGAGCCCCAGCCAGGGAAGCACTAAGCCACACGGCTTATAAGTGGGAAGGGGGAAAGGATTGCATGGTAAGGGGCCTCTTGATTCTCTGTGGATTCAAATGCAAATGTAAGATGGGGCATTTGTCATTAGCCAAACCATCTACGTCCCAATGTATAATCCCAGATAACAAGGAGTTAACATCTTCTGGTCCCTTTTGCACATCTTTCTCTGATTTGCTCACCATTGGCTAGTGGGAAAATTGGCCGTGTCCTAGAGGCTTCTAAATAGCTAAACCTCCTAGTCCTGGGGTTCTGGTGAGTTTAAGCCAGGAGCTGCTTTGTAGATGAGATCTCTCAGTCAATACCAGTGAACAGCAAGGAGCAAAGATGACATTTTCTCTCTTTCCCCACAACTAGCAAGGCTATATTGTAGCACTGGTATTTGAACAGCAGGAGACAACATCCCTCCTTGCATCCAGCAATTCCACAATTCGGTTTAAGACAATTTGAGGAAGGCACCAAGACAAGTTTTCTAGTGAGACACAGATAACAAAGTGGGAAGCAGGGGATAAGCTTTAAGAAGCATTATCTCTGGCAGCAAAAGAGAAAGCCAAACCTAATTTCTAGAAGCAGCCCTGGCAGTTAAGAGTTGAACTGCGTGTAGGAAGGGCCAGACACTTGGAACCTAGATGAGCAAACTCACCCAGGTGAGATAATGCCCCTGCAGGGAGCATTACAAGGATTCCATGAGGGCAGAGAAGATGGCGAAGCCCCACTATGCCTTTGATACCTCATGGGCACTGTACTTGAATTCTATGCCTTCTCTCCCCATGGATGATGGGTGTATACGTGAGAAAGTGAGCCTCAGGCTGGGGGGAAGAATGTTTCATAGATATGTGTGATTTGGGAAGATAGCCGGGGCGGGAGGGGCGGGGCTGCTACATAATTTTCTTCTGTGCCCATTAATTTGAAAAATAAAACTTTATGTTTTGAGTTTTGTGGTCCTAGGGGCTTGTGAAGGTGGGATCAAAGAAGGAGAGAACCCTAATGCTAAGGCCAAAGTGTAACCAGGTACTCCACACCAGGAAGAAGCCCCTAACATGAAGTGTGGAGAAGTTCAACACCACAAAGTGAGGTAGGATTTGACCACAGCAATTCATACAGACAGCCTACCAAGGCATGGAGGGAGCACAACGTGCATCATTGGAGAAAGCACTCATACCAATGAAATTATAGATTTTTAAACTACATATGACCAAGAAATCATACTAAATGTTATACTTAACAAAGTTAACTCTTCATTGTAGGGTTTCATAAGATTTAGAAGCTACAAAGACATCATATAACCCAATCCCCTCATTTTATAAATAAACTAAAACCCTGTGAAGGGAAAGGACTTCCCAGCCATACTAACAGAGGGGAAATAACAACAACCAAAAAAAATCATTTCTGTATTTTTCTAGTAATGCATTATATTGACTTTGTAACATCCATTCATTCAACAAATATATCCTGAGTATCACCTAAGTACTAGGCAGTATAAGAAGTAATAGCAGCAGTTTCTTTTTCTAATTATATTCCACTTAGGCCAATATTAAAATTAGTTTGCATCCCCTAAGCTCCAACCAGCTGAACAGCGGGCCATAGCAATGGAAAGGCAGGCCAGTAGTTATAAACTGGCTTAGTTTGGGGTGTACTGTTCTAGATCCCAGAGATCTCTAGGTAAAGTCACACAGCACCACCTTGTGGTGTTCAAATGCCACATCCCAAAAACAGTCTTATAAAGCCTCTCTCTTTGTTCCTTCCTCTCTCTCTCCCTCTCCCTCCCTCCCTCTCTCTCTCTCTCTCTCTCTCTCTCTCTCTCTCTCTCTCTCTCTCTCTCTCTCTCTCTCCCTCCCTCCCCCTCCCTCCCTCCCTCCCTCCCTCCCTCCCTCTCCCCCTCGCTCTCCCCCTCCTTCTCTCTCTCTCTCTCTCTCTCTCTCTCTCTCTCTCTCTCTCTCCCTCCCTCCCTCCCTCCTCCTCCCTCCCTCCCTCTCTCTCTCTCTCTCTCTCTCTCTCTCTCTCTCTCCCCCTCCCTCCCTCTCTCTCTCTCTCTCTCTCTCTCTCTCTCTCTCTCTCTCCCTCCCTCCCTCCCTCCCTCCCCTCCCTCTCTCTCTCTCTCTCTCTCTCTCTCTTCTCTCTCTCTCTCTCTCTCTCTCTTTCTCTTTCCCTCCCTCCCTCTCTTTCTCTCCCCCCCTCTATCTCATTCATCTCAACACCTTCTGCTCACAGAGAGGTACACTGTGGGAGAAGGTCGCCCACTTTACAGGAGCAATGAGTTTTCCACTTAGGACATTTTATAATATTTTAATATTATTTTTATTAGTACTCCAGTAGCCAGAATGTCAAGGGCACTAAAGTGTTAATTACAGAGACTGAAAATAAAAACCCTCTACACATGACATGCTGTCCCTGAAGCAAACCTCTCCTCTCAGCTCTGCTCTCCTAGCTCTCCCTTCTTTAGAGCCCTCTTCTCCCTTACCTGAACAGATTCTCTCCTTCCAGTGCTCCTCACTCTCTTTTTTTTTTAATTAAAAATGTTAATAAATAAATAATTAAAACATTTCTTTAAAAATAAATATAATGGAATCATTAACAAAAACAAATACAAGTAATACAAGCTTCCCTTAGCATCTAATAAAATAGAGCCAAATATGGTATCAAACAAAACAAGTGTTTTGTTTTGTGGCCTTTGCCTGGAATCTGTAAAGTTTCACCACCTTGATATTGTTTTCTTTCTTTTAGACAGAATCAACATATATACAGTTATGATTCTGCTGGCCCTGAACTCTATCACTTTGCTTAGTTTCTCCAGATTTCTTTGTATGCTTCCTATTTCTTATTTTTGTAAGCATGAGAAGCAGTATGCTATCTACAGTGAATAGAGAGTTGACCTTAGGGTTAGAAGACTTGAGTTCTGACACATTGGACAGATCCCTTAACTTCCCAGTGCCCCAGGTAATTCTCTTAGACCCCAAGTGTAGAGCAAGTTAGAAGCAATCTGCATGGCTTAGAACATCCTCATGGGGAAGAAGTCACAGGGCAGGACCCCACCACTTATAGTAATGGTCTCCAAACTTTTTAGATGATACACACCTATCAACAAAAATTTCTTGAGCACACAGCTCCAGTATATTCTCTACACCACTATGTGTGCTAAGGCTGGGTGTTGTCCTTCATTCTCAAAAAGGACCAAAATGACATGTGTGAGAGTCAAGGTTCAGTGTGTCTAACTGTAGATGATCAGACCTCGGAAAGGTCTACCACAAGGGAGGCACAAATGGTCCATGGGAACATCTGGGATGGATTCTCTAAACTGACCCATCTCAAGTTTCTTTTGAGATGTGTGTGTATGTTACAAAACTTACACAAAAATAGAAATTAGAAAATAATGAAATTAAAATGAAATAATACAGGATTCTAGAGTCAACAGGGAGCCAGTGGAGTTTATAGAGAGGGGGAATCACTTTGGCAAGTGTGTGGAGGAGAGGTGTGAAAGGGGAGAGATGAGGCTGGGAGAACAATTAAAAAGCTACTGTAATAATCCAGGTGAGAGGGGACAAGGGCCTATGTTGACAGGTGAAGAGAGAGAAGGGGACAAATACAGGACAGATACAAGATACAGGATAGATACAGACCATGAAGATAGAAATTACAGGATTTGGCAACTGATTGGATGTGAGGGGAGGAGTAAAGGATGAAATGAAGGTCATGAATGGTGGTACTTTTAAAGATAATAAAAAGCATTGAAAGAATTTAGGGAGAAAGATACTGTAATAAGATCTCTGTTGTACAGCACAATCCACCCATGCCTACTCATTCTTCGTGACTCACTCCGTCCCATTGACAACGACAAGGAGAGAGAGGGGGAGGACGTCAGTATTACTCATAGGCCACTCTCCTAGAGCACACAACCTGCTCTGGGCATCTGCCATAGCCAGAAGATGATGGGAGAGGGAGGAGGGAAGGGAGGGTGCAGGGAAAGTGAAGGGAGATGGGAAAGGTTGCCTCTGCAGCTGCTGAAAAGGCCTGGCTTGCCAGTTAAGCTATAATCACCCTGAGGGAATGACTATCTGGAGAATAATTGTAGAACAATTGTAGAACTAGGTAAAATTGGACTGTATTGAGCGGTGCTGAGTGAAGTGGGGGAGGGGAAAGTACTGGTGTTGGAGATGAGCCCATGATTGGTTGTGACACGTGGCATGTGACTCATATTCCCACCTCTTTAATTGAAGATGACCCCTTGAGGGTATATAGCCTTCACTTCGGATATCATTGCCCTTTGGAATCATAATATTCCATGACACTGAATATATCATCACTTATTTATCCATTCTCTAATCATTAGACATGTTGATTATTTTTAATTTTTTTCTTTTAGAAGTAGAACAGTTATGAATATTTTTGCACAGATAGGCACTTTTTATCTTTTTTTTTCTTTTAGGAGGGGGTAAGGTAGGACAATTGGGGTTAAGTGACTTGCCCAAGGTCACATGGCTAATTTTTTTTTAATGTTAAGTGTCTGAGGCTGGATTTGAACTCAGGTCCTCCTGACTCCAGGGCTGGTGCTCTATTCACTGTGCTACCTAGCCACCCTCACTTTTCATCTTTTTATGAAATTTTAGTGTAAAGTCCTAGCAATAGAATTAGTAAGTCAAAAGTAATCATAAGCTTTGTGACTAATTTTATTGAATTTTGTCATTGAATTGTACTGATGAATGCCATGCTCTGGAGCTACTCTCCTACTCCCAAAGGGTACCTTCTCCTCCCCTTCCAGGATCCAGGTAACACAAAGGAGATGTTGTTGTTCAGCCATTTTTCAGCTGCATCCAATTCTCTGTGACCCCATTTGGGATTTTCTTGGCAAAGATATTAGAGTGGTTTGCCATTTCCTTCTACAGCTCATTTTACAGATGGGGAAACTGAGACAAAGAGGGTTTAATGACTTTCATAGCTAGTAAGTGGTTGAGGCCAGATTTGAGATGAGTCTCCCTGACTCTAAGCCAGGCACCCTATCCTCTGTACCACCTAGTTGTCCCAGAGAAGTTGGGGGCTGTTTTTTTTTCCCTAACATTATAGCTCATAAGCCCCCATTAGTGTGCTTCCCAGTCATTATCAGTTCATGTCAATTAGTCAGCCAGACTTAATTAGCATTTAGAAAGGGGTGTTTACTAAAGTATTATAGTAAGAACAGGGAGTACAAAACATCTTTCAATCTTACACAGTCCTCAACTAGTACAGACATAGTCCAGGAGAAAGTAGGTTTAAGCTTAGAAAACACTTGAGAAGGGATAATTCACTGCTGCTGTTTGCTAAAAGTCCTTTTCTCCCTTTCATGAAGGTCATCAGGAAGTCCTGCTCAGGCCTAGTATAGCTTCTTGCTAAGCTCCTTGTAGCACCATGAAGCTGCCTTTCCTCAGGGTATCTAGCTTGTCCTCAGCTCCTGAGCAGACACTACTAACAATCACTTCTGTTCTGGAATCACAGCTAGGACACCAGGAAGTCCAAATCCTCAGATTTTCCAAAATTTATAATTTCCTCCTCTGGTCAATGGGGATAGGAAAGGATAGAACAGCTTTCTTTTCTTCCCCCCTTCATAAAAGTTTGGCTAGAATTACTTTCTTCTCCCTCCCAATGAAATCTTGGATTCCAAACTAGCTTAATTATTTCATAGACATTCTCACAGGGGGTGGCTGAGTATCTTCAGCCTATATCAACACACCTTCTGTTCAGTGTCATTACATTTCATTCGATGGCTTTCAAGGACTTCTAGAACCTAGTCTAATGTTCTTCATTGATTGATTCAATGGAGATATTCTCATCTGGTTTATGTAGTTTTTTTAAGTGGGGTAGAGTGATGATTGATTGGTTCAATAGCATGTCTAGGGCCTTGTTTATACCTAGTTCATATCTCTGATTAATTCATAAAGTTGTCTTGACATGCATCTTCTGATTATTAGGGAATTTAAGTGGATTTTCTTTGTGTGATTATTAACAGTTTGTGTTTCTTCCTTCAAAAATTGTTTCTTTGAGACTTGTTCCACCAAGGAATATATATTATTTCATTACAGATTTCTAATCCAGTCTTGAGGAAATGATGATAGATTCACAGGATGTTTTAGAATTGAAGGGATGATAATAATCCCTTGACTTTGCAAATATAAATACTGAGGTCCAGACAAGTCAGATGACTTCATTGAGGCAACAAGAAAGTGACAGACTATGTATTTATAGGAGCTAGTGCTGGGAAGGACTTTAGACAGCCTCTAGTTCAACCCCTTTATTTTACAGTAGAGGAAACTGAGTCCTATAGGCAGCTGTGTGGCACAGTGGATAGAGTACTGGGCCTGGAGTCAGGAAGACCTGAGTTCCAGTTTCAGACACTAGCTGTGTGACCCTAGGCAAGTCACTTAATGCTTTTTTCTGTAAAATGAGAAGGAAATAGCAAACCACTCCAATATCTTTGCCAAGAAAACCCCAAATGGGGTCACAAAGAGTCAGACATGAATGAAATAACCAAAAAAACTGAGACCTAGAGAGGTGAAAAGACTTCTCCAAGGTCACACAAGTACAAAGAAGCCCAGCTAGCATTTGAACTTGGGATTTCTAACACCAAATCTGCTGAGGCCCGGAAGAAAATTATTTCTCTCTTCCTCTGATTTAGGTTAAAGAGTACATGAAGGGGCGGCTAGGTGGCGCAGTGAATAGAGCGCCGGCCCTGGAATCAGAAGGACCTGAGTTCAGAGCCGGCCTCCGACACTTAATCCACACAAACAAAAAAAAACCTAGCCGTGTAACCTTGGGCAAGTTACTTAACCCCAATTGCCCTAAAGGGGCGGCTAGGTGGCGCAGTGAGTAAGAGCACCAGCCTCGGAGTTGGGATGACCCGAGATCAGATCCGGCCTCAGAAAATGAGCACCCACGCATAAATAATGACTAGTCGTGTAACCTTGAGCAAGTTACTTAACCCCAATTGCTTTAAAAAAAAAAAAAAAGAGGACATGAAAATTATCAGACCATGTATTATACAGCCACTTATCTTTCCCCATGCCCTTGAAAAGGCATAAGGTTGGGGCAATGAAAATGGTATTTATATTGAACCTTGGAATACATTATGATAGGGGGTGGGGGAGGGGAAAGAGACATGCAGTGCAGGTTAATCTTCCTAATTATGTTTTGTTTAGTCTGGTATTAAAATTAGTTTGTAACCCTTGAGAGTATATATAGCAGGGCATTAAGGAAAGTGGCCTGGAAGGTGATGAGTGTTGACAGCCTAGCCAGGCTTCAAAACTCACCTGGAAAAGACCTCAAATAGACATTCTTCAGGAATGAAATTAAGTTATTGGTTCCCATACAGCTCTTACTTCACTAGATCCTGTGTGGATAGCGATGGTGCCCAAGGGATTTAGCTTGGGGTATAGTTCAAATGATGTGCTTTCCATGGGGCTATTTGACCGTCTGATGATCTGACAGCAGTGAGCTGAAGCTGACCCACACACAGGTATCTATCTTGTAAAGAAGCAAAGTAGATCCTTGTATCCAAATTAATCCACAGCAAGGTTAAACCAAGCTAAAGTGAGACCCAACATAATGACTTTCACTGTGCTAAATTTGCTTGGGGGTAAAACTCCAGAACTGCCCCACATACATAAGAACACAACTAAATGAAATTTCATAGCATATGGCAGAGCCTATGTGCTGGGTCACGATAGGGAAGACAAATTTGCAAGCAACCCAAAAATGCAGCTAGAACTGATTACTTCCTAGTGAGAATAAACCATGTCACAGCTGGTCTCTTTCCCAGCCTGCTCTTTGTATAACCCCTTACTACTCCATCTCATTGCAGGAATAGGTGCAAATTCGCACTCAAGAGAAATAGGATTACTGAACTATAGATTTAGAGACAGTGGATACCAGAGATGATTTAATCCAACCCTCTCTTTTTGTGGATTATGAAACGGAGGCCCCAAGATTTACCCTAAGACCAAAAGGGAAAAGAATGTAATCTGTAGGCTACAGGTCAATGAGCTTGACTTCAATTCTTGACAAATACTGGAATGTATTATTAAAAGGGATGATTAGTGAACAGCTAGACAAGGGAGCAATGAGTACAGGGAACAAAGATGGCTTCATCTAACGTCTCCCCTGTCCATTCATCCCCACTGCTCTAAATCTATCAGCTTATAATCAAGCCAAGGGCACCACCTTCATTGATTTTCATTACTGATTGTATCACTAGACAGGTAGAACAAGAGAATGGCATAGACACTGTTTATCTAGAGGTTGACAAAGTCTCTCATGCTTTTCTTGTGGGGAAGGTTAAGAGATTGGTGAAGCAGCAAATCAATTGACCTTCTTGGCCTCAGTTTCTTCACCTGTATAATGGGAGTATTGATACCTCTGACAGTTGTTGTGAGGATCAAATGAGATGATGTCTGTAATGATTTTCCAAACTTTAAAGTGACATATAAATATCAACTATCATCACCACCATCATCATCATCATCATCAATGTTATGCCTCTGAGGACCCTTCAAATTCTGTGACTCTGGGATTCCAAGTGCAACGTTCTTTTTATTACACAGTGGCATTTTTCTCATCAAGAACAATTTCCTGGTTTCCACCTAAAGTTAGGTGGAGTTAGAACTAGTGGGATGACCATACTCTGCTTATTCAAAGGGTGAAAGCTTGAGACTTAATGTCTATCAATGGTTCACGTCGATTTGGAAAGAGGACTTTGGTGGAATATGACAGGGATCTGCACCTGGCCCTATTCTATATAACATTTTTTTTTTTACCAATGGACAATGTAGTGAGAACTGACTTTGGAGTCAAAGGATTTGGGTTCACTCTGCTACCATATGATAATAAAAAGATTACACCCCCCTGGAGACACCGTTTTGTTGTTGGTTCATTTCAGTGGTGTCTGGCTCTTAGTGACCCCATTTAAGGTTTTCTTGGCAAAGATACTGGAGTGGTTTGCCATTTCCTTCTCTAGCTCATTTTTACAGATGAAGAAACTGAGTCAACGAGGGATAAGTGACTTACCCAGGGTCACACAGAAAGTGAGTATCTGAAGCTGGATTTGATCTCAGATCTTCCTGACTCCAGACCTAGTGCTCTACCCAATGCACCACCTAGCTGCCCTGGAGCCACAGCAATCTCATCTGTAAAATGAGGTTATTGGACTAGGGGTGTCATGGTAAATTTTAACAACCAGCTTAAAAAAATAATCTAGGAGACACTCTTTCAAGTTTAATGTGCATTATTAACATTTTGACCTTCATTTTCTTAAATCTAGATAGTCAAGAAAATAATAAATCAATCTGCTAATTTGCTGATTTCCCAGGTGTGAATGATCACTGAACATTTAACAGTTGGCTTTAGAAAGTCCTTTTGAGCTGATTCTAGCACACCCTTGCTTCTAAAGTCCCTTCTAGCTCAAAACATATATATGCTGTTATGACTTGAATAGAGGCATAGATCAAATCATATCAGATTTGTGAGGGCTAGCTAGTGTGCTAGAGTCAGAAGCAAAAAAGATAGGAACAATTTTGAGTTTTGGACAGAATCTAATAAGACAAATTATGTCCGGAACAAAAGAAATGACAGAATCTTGTTGTACTTTGTCCCAATCTAGACCACATCTGGAGTTTATTATGTTCAATTCTGGGCCCCGAATTTTGGAAAGAACACTAAAAACCTGGAAAACATGCAGAGGAAGGGGACCAGGATGATAGGGGAACTGGAGATAAGGCCATAAAAGAACTAATCAGGCCATGTAAGGAGCTGGATAGCCTGGAGAAGACTTACTAAGCTCAGAATAGTCATCCTCATGTATTTGAAGAACTAATGTGTGGAAGAGAAATTAGATGTTATCCTGATAAATGCCAGAGATCAAAACTAGGAGCAAAGGGTAAAAGTTGTAGAAAGACAGATTTAGACTTAATGTAAGGGGAAATAATTATACCTATTCAAAATCAGAACTGGTTACCTTGGGAGGCAGAGTTACCACTCACCAGAGGTCTTGGAGAGGCTGGATTACCACTTGTCAGGTATGTTTTAGAGCAGATTCTGGTTCAAGTATGGGTGAGGTGATGTAGGATGATTAGTGAAGCAGCATTTTGTAGTGGCAAATCAATTATAATCTTCTTCTTTTTTTGGCTTTTTGGAGGGGGGAAGGTAGGGCAATTGGGGTTAAGTGACTTGCCCAAGGTCACATGGCTAGTTTTGTGTTAAGTGTCTGAGGCCAGATTTGAACCCAGGTCCTCCTGACTCCAGGGCCAGTGCTCTATTCACTGAGCCACCTAGCCACCCCATCAATCAATCTTCTGGACCTCAGTTTCTTCACCTATTATAATGGGGATATTGATACCTGGGAAGGTTGTTGTAAGGATCAAATGAGATTATGTCTGTAAGAATTTCCAAACTCTAGGGTCGGCTAGGTGGCACAGTGAGTAGAGCATCGGCCCTGGAGTCGGAAGGACCTGAGTTCAGATCCGGCCTCAGACACTTAATGCACACACAAACAAAACCTAGCCGTGTGATCCTGGGCAAGTTACTTAACTCCAATTGCCCTAAAAAAAAAAAAGCAAAAAAAAAAAAGAATTTCCAAACCTTAAATTGATAAATAAATATCAACTATCTGCCTATCATCATCATCATCAATACTGTTACTATTATTATTGTTCCTCGGAGGACCCTTCAATTTTATGTCTCTGGGATTCCAAGTACAATGTTCTTTTTATTACACAATGGCATTGCTCTCCTCTAGAATAATTTTCTGGTTTCCATCTAGAATCCTAGCATTTATGGGAACTTAAAGGATGTCTGGCCCAATGCCCCTACAGCAAAGGAAACTGAAGAAAGAAAAGTAGCGTTCAGTTATAAATTGTCTCCTGGATGTTAAAGCATATGAGTAGCCAAGAGTCAAATTATGTTGACTCTTAAGATGGGGTCAGGGGTAAGAATCAGACCAAAGGGATCATTATACTCCATCTCCAGGTCAAAGGATCAGAAGATTTGAGAACCAGAGGATCACAATTAGAAGGGACCCCTCCCCCTTCATTTTACAGATGGGGAAACTGAGGCCCAGGAAGCATGCAACTTGTCTAAGATCACACATGTACTAAATGAAGGACAGTTAAACCCAATAGTACTCCTAACTGGTTCATACCACAAAGTCCACTCCACCTCATGAACAGCTTCACAAAGAAATCTCAGTTTGCACTTTGCATTTCCCTGTTAAGTGATGTGGCCAAGATCATTAGTAAGAATTGGAGACAGGATTTGAACCCAAGTCCTCCCACTCCCAAGCCAGTGCCCTTCCCACTATACTACACTACCTCAGGAAGACCTGAACTTTACCATGATGGGGGAGTTCATGGACAGTACTCCTCCACCTCAATGTCCTAGGCACCAGGATACTGAAATCTGGCATTCTAGACAAGAAGGAAAATGTCTTGGGCAGTGTGGGGCTTAGGGGTTTCCTCAAAAGTCATGTTAAGTTCAGAGTATGGACCTTCTAGAGAATGAATGGTATGGCTTTTGGAGAAAGAAGGTGATTGCCCGCATGCAATCTATTACAGCTAGAGAGCAAAACTACCACAGGGGTGGGGAGGGAGGAGTGCCAAGGTATCGGCACTTTGTACCCACTGCTATTATGATCAATTATCCAGGCAGCACAGGTCTGATGGAAAGGAGGTTGGCTGCCTAGCAACTCCAAGGTATGCTTGCCTAACAGGTGGAGTCTAAACACATAGGGCACTGCCATAGGCAGGCATAGGCCATGGCTCAGGTGTGCCAGCACACCCTGGGGAAGCATTCTCATTGGCCCTCATTCATCCCCTGAGGGAATTCTCCTCCAGGGTGTGCTGGCACACCTGACCCATACTTTATACACATCCACAAGCACTACATGACTAGGAGGGGCTGGGTAGGGCCACATGGGAGAGCTAGAGATTAACAGGCATGCCAAAAGATTGCCCCACAAGTAACCATGAATTCAGTTCCTTTAAGAAGGGAAATTCCTTTAGTTGCCTTATGGGTTTCCTCCATCTATTAATGGGTTCCTTTAGTGTCTTCTGCATTTTCATGGGGTGAAATAAAGGCACTCTTATACCCAAAATGCTTTGGTTGTCTTGAGTATTGTACAGAAGCTAAGAACCTGTTATCTACATTTGTGAAAAACTAGAAATGAGTCTATTTAGAGATTTCTTAGAGTAAACTCTGGGTGGAAGCATGATGAACCAAAGAGAGAAAGGGTTATGGTTCAGGATTAGACCCCATCCATGTAAACCCAAAGTCTTTAGAGGACCCTGAGCTGTGGGTTGCATATCCAGAACTGAACTGACCTACACTGCCCCAGGAAGACCTGAACTTTTCTGCCCCTAGTTCATGGACAATACTCCTCAACCTCAACGTCCTAGTTAGAGGGAAAAATGTCTTAGGCACCAGGATGCTGGGATCTGGAATGCTAGAGATATGGTCTGAACAGAACTGAAGACAAGAGGGCTATCACATCTCCCTCACTTTAGAAACTAAGCTAAGACCCTAGAAGTAACCTGGAATAGGAAATAGAATGCTGAGCACTGAGTCAGAAAGGCCTGAGTTCAAATGTTCTCTCTGCCATCCCTGTACAAGTCACTTACGATACTGGGGAAGTCAGAGACCCTTGGTGCTGCTCCCATAAATCACAAAATGCTTGCTATGTACCAAAACCCTCAAGTCTTTCAAGCAAATTATCATGGAGCTGCATTTCTCTCATCTCACCTTCCCCAGTACTTGGGTAACTGATTATTTTTACATTTGTCCCCATCAAATACCATCTTGTCAGATGCAGCCCATAGCTCTACTCCACTAAGCTTTTCTTCTTGGATCCTTATTCTGTCAGCTGAGGTTCATCCTCTCTCCCAGTTCCATGTTATCCACAAATCTAGTAAGCATCATCTGTGCCTCCAACATGAAAATGTTGAACAGTAGGCTAAAGACAAATTCTACCTCCAGTAAAGACTGCCCTCAAGGTTGCTGTCTATCCATTGATCATTGCCCTTGATGTTCCATCATTCTAAGAAGTCTAAATTCACTTAACCCACATCACTTCATCTCATCCACAAGAGTATCATAAAAGATGTTGTCACTGCCAGGGTATTGGTATATTCTTCTATCATATTCCCCTGATCTACCTACCAGCCTAGTAATCCTGTCAAAAGAAAGAAATGAGGTTAGTCTGGCATGACTTATACTTATGTATAACTCCTGACACCTCATAATAATCACTGCTTTGGGGGCAGCTAGGTGGCGAAGTGAATAGAGCACCGGCCCTGGAGTCAGGAGGACCTGAGTTCAAATTCAGCCTTAGACACTTAAAACAAAAACTAGCCATGTGACCTTGGGCAAGTCACTTAACCCCAGTTGCCCTACCTTCCCCCCTCCAAAATAATAATAATAATAATCAATGCTTTCACTTCTACATGCCCAAAAATCATCTCCTTCAACAACAAACACATATTAAGCAACCACCGTGTCCTGAGGACCATGCTAGGGACTGAGAAAGAATCAAAATCTAGATAATTCAAGGTCCCAATAGACTATCTTGATAATTATAATATATAAATATGTGTTATATGTGGGCAGCGAGGAGGACCTAAATTCAAATCCAGCCTCAGACACTTACTAGTTGTGTGACTCTGAGCAAGGGACCTAACCCCATTTGCCTCAGTTTCCTCATCTGTAAAATGAGCTAGAGAAGGAAATGGCAAACCACTGCAGTATCTTTGCCAAGAAAACCCTAAAAGGAGCCAGGAAGAGTCAGACATGACAGGAAAAAAAACTGAACAAATAAAACCAAGCTTGGCCCCTAAAGAAGAGATATGAGAAGACACCCCTCTCCAATTCTTTGCTGATGTGGGGGACTATGGTTGTGGAATATTAAATATAATGCTAGATTTTTAAACATGATTATTTTTGCTAAACCCTTTTGCTTTGTCCCCCCTCTCCCAACCCCAGCAGGTGGTACAGAGGATGGAGCACTGGACCTGGAGTCAAAAAGACTAGAGTTCAAATCTGACCTTGGACACTTACAAGATATGTGACCCTGGATAAGTCACTTCACGTCTATATTTACCACAGTTTCTTCAACAGTAATAATCACAGAGAGACAGTACTAGCATTAAGGGATCTATGGAAAGGCTTCTTGTAGATTTTAACTGGGATCTGAAGAAAGTCAGAGAAGCCAGGTAGCAGAAATGAGGTAGAGAGTTCCATACATGGGGGATAGGAAGTGAAAGTACCCTGAGTCAGGCAATGGTGTGTCTTATATAAGGCTACTATCACCAAATTACAGAGGATTGGGTGGGGGGAGTAGGTTTAAGATGATGGGAAGGGGGCTAGAAAGGGCTTTAAAAGCCAAACAGGGCATCTTATATTTATATTTATAAATAATATACTTAAGATATAATTATATTATATATACCTAATATAATTATAATATAATTTTATATTACCTGGAGGTAATAGGGAGTTACTAGAATTCCTTGAGAGGGGGGTGACATGTCAGATTCACACTTTAGGCGGCAGCTGAGGGGAGCATGGGCTGCAGAGGGGAGAGGCTTGCAGTAGGGAGACCCAACTACAAGCAATTTCAGTAGTCCAGGTGAAAGGTGATGAATGCCTACACAGAGGGGTCTTTAAGAGAGATATTCCAAAGGTAAAAAGCCAAACCTGTCTACAGAAAGAATACTTCTAGGTGCACCTTAGCTTAACCAGGGTCCTGTTGGTGTCTTTTTACACAGCTAGGATTACATGGGTAATAAGTACACAGGCAGGCTTTGAACGCTGGTCCCATGACTTGAAATTCAGGGCTCTTTGCATTTACCTTGAGAGGAAGATTCACGCAAAATGGGTTTAGGCATTTCTAGAGTAGTTTGCAGAGATAGCATGGGAGCTCTCTGGGGTCTGAAAAAAAGGAAATAAAGACTGCACAGGGATCCCAATTCCCATCCAAGGGTGTAAGCAACTGTGAGTTCGAGATGCAGCATTTAGATGAGAGATTGTGCCTTCCCTCAGGCAGCTTATGATCTAGGAGAGAGATGAACTAAGTCTCTAGGAACAAGGGTGGGCATGCTGGAGCCAGTTCTAACCTGCTTGAGAATGAACTGTTCAGTTTTCAAGGTGAATATTTATACCTCAAAAATCATTCATCACTATTAATCAGGGTTTGATTAATTGGGTGTTATTTTGTTTTGTTTTGTCTAGATTTAAGTATTAACAACATTGGGAAAACTAGGTGCTGCAGTGGATAGAGCCCCCCTGCCCTGGAGTCAGGAAGACCTGAGTTCGAATCCAGTCTCAGACATTTACTATGTGAGTGACCCGAGGCAAGTCACTTCACCCTGCTTGCCTCAGTTTCCATTAAAATGATCTGGAGAAGGAAATGGCAAAACACTTCATTATCTTTGCCAAGAAAACCCCAAATGGGGTCACAAAGAGTCAGACATCATTGAAACAACTAAATAATAACAAAATTAGTAACGCAGATTAAACTGAAAGATATGTACGCATATACTTTTGTTCCAGGAGAGTTAGGTTGTTATGCATTTACTAACACACCCCTGAATTGCTCTAAAACCTTTCTTGAAGCAGCACAAATGAAACAGAAAGCTCAGGAAATGAAGCCATCATCACACTGGAAGACAAGAAGAAGAGGCATTTATAATGCTTTAAGGTTTGCAAAAGGCTTTATATCCATTATCTCATTTGAAGCTCATAACATGCCTGCACTAAGCTCTCTTCAGCCTGATGGGTCATAATGTAGAGTGGAAGTCTGGAAACCATGCAGAAAGGGGATCAGTATAAGTTATAGGAATAACTGGAGCCCTAAATGCCTACAAGAACACTGACATCATTTCTGAGTGGTGGGGATCTCTGCTTTCCATTACATAGCATCTCTTTACAAAGCATCTTTTTTTGGTTATCTCTGGAAATGCCTGGTCCTATTCATATCAGATTCTCCCTCAAAGTGCCATGGAAAGAGTACTCAACCTTGAGTCATAGGATCTAAGTTTAAATCCTGACTATGCCAACTACTATCTGTGTGACATTAAGCAAATCACTTAACCTCTCTGGGCCTCAGTTTCCTCATCTGTAAAATGAGGATGTCAGACTGAATAACCTCGAAGATTTCTCCCAGCTCTATATTGCTGATCCTGTGAATTAAGATACTAAGATCAATTCTTCAACTGCAGCCTAGATAAGCCTAGGAGGGTGGGGGGTAAGATGGAGAGGTATCAACTCTACTCATGTCAGCTCAGCTGAAGCAGCTGTCAGGACAACGATGCCTTGGGCTCATGCTTCCTCAACCCTTGCTTCTTTCTCTGCTGACAGTTTCTCACCCTCAGGCCAACATGCAAAACCTGGAAAAGACAGTCTGGGAATGTTTATGTTTTCACTGCATGTCTCCTAGAAGCATCTGTTCTATGAAGCCATCAGGAAGGGAGAAGAGAAGGGCTCCAGAATCTCTCTCACTCTGGGTTTCTTAATACCTTTCTAAAGCTGAGACAAAAGCATTACATATCCTGGGGGAAGAATTCTGTACCAAAATGGATTAGTATAAAGGTGGTATAAAGACCTTTGATGGACCTTATTTTGAGTAGGATGCAGAAGGTAAGAACTGAAAGGACTGAATATTAAGTGGAGGAAATGGTTCCCAAGTTGTAATTATCCCCAACAGTGTGAACTACACCTACCCATCATCTCCCTTTCATTAATGTCACACCCACTGCTTTCACCCAGAAAACAAGAGCCAGGACCAAAGTGGCTGGGAACTTTCTGTTCCTACGTACCTAAAGCCTCTGGCAATGATGGGACAATGAGATACCGAGCTGAACTAAACCCAGTCTTTTGCTAGAGATGGATCAGTTTGCCTGGATGTTGGAGTGGGAAAAGACAGAATGAGTGCTTGAAGTGGAAGAAATTGAGCAAAAGGAAATTAACCATGGTCAGAAATGATCCTGGTTCCTGGAACAGCGTGTTAACATGTGCCCCGTTCAGGTAAAGAGTGCATCAGACGCTCACTAAAGTTCCATATAGGTGGAAGGAAGTAGATTTTTAAAATGAAAATCCAAGCAAGTGTAAGATAAGCTTGAGTTTGCCCTCCCCCTGCTTCCACTATATAGAAATAACAGAAATGAGAGGTGGAAAGGAACATTTCTACTTCCATTTCTACCTATCAAGCTGATAGAGGAACACGAAAAGAGACATGACTATGCTCCTGGTGATAGCCCTTCCTTCATTGCCTGCCTTATTTCCCCCACAAGCCCCCAATCCCACCCTTCTTTCCAAAATGTACTCACCTGGATTTTATTGGATTCTTGGGGAGTGGGGGGAGCAAAGCAGCTAGTGAGCGAAGGGTTAATGGGTCCAGCTGCGCTGAGTATCCCTCCTCTTCTCCCTTAGTCTGCCCAGACCTTCTGAAGGCCAAGAATCCATTTCCAACATAACTGGGGGGTCAGAAGGAGGCAAGAAATCTGGAGGGGTTCTGAAGTAGCTGGGAGAGATGGGAAGATCAGCCCTGTTCACAGCTTCATGCTTCCCATTAAAAGCAGCAACAGAAGAAAGCTGATGTGCCAGTTGCCAGAGTCCTGGCTGCTGGAGGGAAAAAAAAGAGGAGGAGGAGGAGGAGTGGGGAGGAGGAGGGGAGGGGAGGAGGACAAGAAGGAGGTGGAGAGGAGAGAAAGAAGAGGAGAGGGGAGGAGGAGAAGGAGGAGAGGAAAGATTTCACTTATGCTAGAAGGAAGGGAAAGGAACAGGAAAGGAGGAAAGAACCAGTCATCCAGACCAGCTCATCTTCAATTTGAAGTGTTTCAAGGGGACACAGCGTGGAGACAGGAACCTGGCCAAGTAGATTTCACCCTACCAACTTCCCAGACAAAATGCAGTCTTCTTGTTTCCCTTTCAATAGTACACTAACCTCTCTGATGTTTAACCGTTTTCAGGAATAATGCTATTTCTCTCAGCAATTCCTTTCTGCTTTGTGTTTCTTTACAAAATCATAGGGATGGAAGGGGGAGGGGAGGCACCTGCCACCCCAAACCAGGTAAGGAATAAGTTCCTCCACAGGCAAGTAGCAGAAGAGGTCAGAACAAGGCGGGAATAACTGGGGGGGAGAGCCTTGCATTTATTTGTATTTATTTCCCTTACTATCTCCCCTATCTCACATCCCAAGTCATTTTTGTTTTCTGTCACCTTGCTATAGTTATTAACCAATTAAAATAGATTAAAACCAAACACAGTTAAATTATCTATACCTTTTTTTAAAAAAGGATTAAAATACAATTCCAAATCTTCCCCTTGGGCTGTTTTGCTCATTCCTAACCCAATTAACTCTAAATTGCCTTCTCTACCTCTTCCTTGGGTTGAAAACTATATTATTAGAAAGAAATCTCCCTAAGAGAGGAGAAAAAATGGCATTAAACAAAAATTCAATCAGAATCATGTAGTTTCTGAAATAGCAACACTCAGTTACACTGGCTTTGATCCCTGGGAAGTTGAGGGATCCAGTGTCTTTTTTTTTTTAATGTCTTTTTTTTTTAACAGAAAACCAAACCAAAATAAAAATAAGAATAAAAAAAAACAAAAACTTTGTCTATTGCAAGATGCATTTGGAAAGAACATTTTCACCTTTTTCTTAAAGCGGTATCAGGGAAAGGAAAAGAAAGTACTTCTCCCATGGGATTGAATTAGATGAGCCCAAGCTGGGAATCCTTCTTACCCCATTGACTAGATCACATGTCAGCCACATAATGGGAGTTGGACTGTATAAGAGACACTGTCCTTAAGAATCAGGGCAGAGTTCCAAAGCAAAAAGTAAAACCTGGGCTGGATCCTCCCTGAGTTCTTTTCATCCATTCTTCCCCTTAAGAAGCTAGGGGAAATTTCCCAGCTTTGAATAACCATTTTTAAGCATACTCTCCCTCAGCCTTCTCCATCATGCAGTGAGACAGTGTTTGTGGTCTGCAGTGTGATGTGTCTGTGTTTGTACAGCTTGCTTTGAGTGTTTAATTATTCTCGTTTTCAAACCACACTGATTATATGAGTCACCTAAAGTGACCAGACACTGTGGGTTTGGAAGAATAATTATCCCGTTTCTCCTAACTTTTGTCCAGTGACTTAAAAGTCTTTTTAAAATAGCAATATTATGTCCTTTTTCCCCCCATTTGTAAATGTCAAGGACAAAAGAGTGCTGGATTGGGAGTCAGGGTTCAAATCCTAGTTACCTATGTGACTTTGGGGAAGTCACTTAACCTCTCGGGGGCTTCAGTTTCATCAACCGTAAATGAGAGCATTGGATTTGGTGACTTCCAGGGGCCCTTCTAGTTCTGAATCTATAATTCTATATTTCATTCATTTTCCTGTACTAGAATACAGGAACCAAGGGAGAAGGTAGAAAGCCTGTTTTTGTTGTTCAGTCATGTCCAACTCTTTGTGACCCAATGGACTACAGCATACCAGGCCCTTTTATCTTCCATGATCTCCCTAAGACTGTCCAACCTCATGTCCATTACTTCCATGACATTCTCTATCCATCTCATCCTCCATCATTCCCTTCTCCTTTTGCCTTCAAGCTTTTCCAGCATCAGGGTCTTTTCCAATGAGTCCTGTCTTCTCACTAGGTAGCCAAGGTTTTAAGTTTCAGCTTAGTTTCCGTTTTTAGTTTCAGCTTTTAACTTTTCAACAAATAGTCTGAATTGATTTAAGTATGGACTGATTCGATCTGTATGTTGTCTGAGTCGAAAGTCTTACCCAGTACCACAATTTGAAATTAGAAAAACTATAGCTTTGACTATACAGACCTTTGTCAGCAACGTGACATCTCTCCTTTTTAGTATACTGTCCAGATTGGCCACAGCTTTCCTTCCAAGAAGCAAGCGGCTTTTCATTTCATGACTGCAGTTGCTGTCTGCAGTGATCTTTGAGCTCAAGAATATAAAATCTGACACTGCTTCCATTTCTTCCTCTTTGCCAGGAGTTGATGGGACCAGTTGCCAAGATTATCTTTTTTGGGTGTTGTTTTTTTTTTTTTTTTATGTTAAGCTTCAAGCAGCTTTTACGCTCTTCTCTTTCACCCTTACCAAGAGACTTCTTAATTCTTCTTTGCTTTCTGCCAACACAGTAGTTTGTCTGCATATCTGAGATTGTTGATGTTTCTCCCAGAAATCTTAATTCTGATGTTTGATTCATCCAGCCTGGCATTTCACATGTTGTACTCTGCATATAAGTTAAATAAAGTGACAATGTACAGCCTTCTCATACTTCTTTTCCAATCTTAAACCAATCAGTTGTTCCATGTTCATTTCTACTTATTGATTCTTGGCCCTCAGTAAGGTTTCTTGTGTGACAAGTAAGATGATCTGGTACTCCCATCTCTTTAAGGACTTGCCACATTTTGTTGTGATCCACATAATCAAAGGCTTTAGTGTATAGAAGTTCACTTTTTTTCTGGAACTCCCTTGCTTTCTCCATAATCCAGCAAATGTTGGCAATTTGGTCTCTAGTTCCTCTGCCTCTTTGAAAATCATTCTGCTCTTCTGGTAATTCTTGGTTCACATATTGCTAAAGCCTAGCTTGCAGAATCTTAAGCATAATCCTGCTGGTGTGTGAAATGAACACAATTGTTCAGTAATTTGAACATTCTTTGGCATTGCCCTTCTTTAGGATTGAGATGTAAACCAACCTTTTCTGTTGGGCACTGTTGAGTTTTCCAAATTTGCAGACATACTGAGTGCAGCACTGTAACAGCATCATTTTTTAGGGTTTTAAATAGCTCTACTGGAATTAGGTCAACTCCACTAGTGTTATTGTTACAAGTGCTTGACTTTGTTCTCCAGGATTTCTGGCTCTGCATCAGTGACCACACCATCATTTATGGTCATTGGTGATAGTAATATCTTTCTTGTTATAATGGTGATGGGAATTTGAAGATCTTCCCTGCCCCTTAATAGACCTAAGGGAATTTGAAAATCTTTCCTGCTTTGAAGATCTTCCCTGCTCCCTAATAAGCCCAATGTAATCACATAGAGCCTGTGATAGGAGGAGTTGGCTGAAGGGTGGAGCAGAGCCCACAGAAAGCTGGTAGTCAGAGCAGCTAGCAAGGTGGGAGAGAGAGGATGAAGGCAAAAGAGAGCTAGGCTTGTGACTGTTTGTTTGTGGGAAGGCTAAAGGATGAGGATGGCACTAGCTGGAAACGTTGTAAAGCACTGAGAACTCCTAGACCTAGTTCCACTAAAGTTCTTGAACCAAGTCTCCTAGGACCGTTAGTAACATGGAAGAGCAAGTCTGGAACTTGCCCTCCAATATGATTACAGGTTACATCAACTGCGCAAGTCCAATGGAGCTGACTCTCTAGCAGCACAAGTGTGTTTCTTTTGGGGGGCCAGGGAAGAACCACTGTGGCATAACTGGCATGCATAGAGGCTGGACTAGGATGCAATCGGTGCTGTATGTACACCCATAGTTGCTACTATATCAGGTGGGGTTTATATCTCTATTGATCTCAAATGTGTTTCCATTCTTGGAGAGCCTCAACCACAGAATGGTTCTATAAGTCTAGAGGACAGTATTTCCCCTGGACGAAAGTGGGATTCATCTAGATGAGCAGAACCAGAATGAGGCCCTGGGATAATGGTGGTACCTGTGATGTTCAATGTAAAGTCCACAGTTAATTAGTAGAAAGTTGGAAATGTTTCATGTAATTCCAATCAATTTCCAATTCTTATGTGTGGCACTCAAAAGACTTTGAAAAGGCACTTATCAGAGCAAGATGCCGGGGAAAGACAACTAGCCCAAATAAGAGGTGAGAAATGTGCCCCAGGACCTATCTCCAGCCTGGAGTGGCCACCTGAGCCCTTACTTATTTGGTGACCCCTTTGTGCCTAGGTTTCACAAAGTGTGACGCAGGTATCAGATTTAGAAATCACCTACACACCCCACTCATTTTACCTTGGCTAGAATTGCTCTCTTGTCTAAGCTGCCAAAAAGTAGAAGACCAGGTTCCAAACTGGCTTGCTCTTTTATAGAAGACCCAGGGTATGAGAAGATGAACGTTGATTTAATGCCTTTGATTCGTTAAGATGTCCTTAACCTGATAAATAACCTGACCCAGACCAGTGTATTTTCTTAGTAAATTTAGGTAGGGTGGAGTGACTGAGTGACTCATTTTACCCCCTTCCTTGACAATTATACAAAGTGATTTCAAGAGGGAAAGAGCAAATGACTGAAAGCATCAGAAAAAATTTTATGTAGGAGAAGAACCTGAGTCATATTTTGGGGAATGCTGAAAATTCCACCAGGTAAAAGTAATGCATGCTAGACCAGGGCTTCTTAAATTTTTTTCTACTCATAACCCCTTTTTATGTTTTTTGGCAACGGTCATTGGTGTTGTTTGGCCCGAGGGCATGCCCAGTGCAAAGTGTGTGCTTTGTGTCCAGAACCAAGGCTGCAGTGAAGTTGCCTGATGCAACATGGGCAAGTGCTGCCAGAAACACCTTGGAGTCATTACATGTTTGATTTTTAATTAATTTCTGGTCATTGCAGAAAAAGCCTTTTACTGTTGCCAAATGTTTCCTGACCCCATATAGGGTCGTGCCCCACAGTTTAAGAAGTGCTGTTCTAGACAAGAAGGGCCACCTGTGCAAAGCCCCAGAGACAGGAGACAGAAAGGTTTGCACAGCCAATAGCTCTTAAGTCAGTTTCATTGTTCATTGAATGATTCATCATCCAAAATTATACTGGAAAGGCAGGTGAGTCTCACAACATAGGGGGTCTTACATGCCAGGAGATTTTATCCTAGAAGCACTAGGGGAGCTAAAGATTTTTTCACAGGAAAGTGTCATGGTCAGACCCATGCTTTAAAAGAAATAGTAAGTTTGGGAGCGGCTAGGTGGCACAGTGAACAGAACACTGGTCCTGGAGTTAGGAAGACCTGCGTTCAAATCCAACCTCAGATACTTAACACAAAAAACTAGCCTTGTGACCTTGGATAAGTCACTTAACCCCAATTGCCCTATCTTCCCTCCTCCAAAAAGAAAAAAAATATCAGTTTGGTGGCTTTGTGGAAGATGGATTAGAGAGAAGAGACCCTGGAAGTAAGAAGACAAATTAGGAGAATATTGTCATAGTCCAGTGAATCTACCGATCACAATGCATTTATTAAGTACTTACTATGTTCCAGGGCCTATTAGATCCTGGGGATACAATGCAAAGTATGAGGCACTCCCTCCTCACAAGGAGGTTACAGTCAAAGGAGAGACATAATAACTATAGTTATGAAAATAATAGCTATGAGAATAAATACATTTATTAATATATTCTCATGCAGGAGAATAGGTATATTTATTAATTGATTTCTTGTATACAATAATAGGTATTTACTTATATGTATGAGCATACTATATATTATAATGAATATATTTAATATATTTTCATATAGGAAGAATAAATATATTCTCATATATTTATTAATACAGTCATATATGAGAATTAAATATATTAATATATTCTTATTTATATGAAAATAAATACAAGGGGTTTTTGGGAAAGAAGACACCAGCATTTGGGGGAATCAGGAAAGGCTTCTTGTAAAAACTAATACTTGAACTGTGTCTTAAAAGAAAAAAGGGATTCTATGAGGAGGGTGTGCAGTTATAAGCAGCAGAGACAGTAGGGCAAAGGTTCAGAGATGGAAGATAGAGTGAGGAAGATGGAGAGGGAAGTCCAGGATGGATGGATCACAGAGTAGGGGAGGGGAATTCACATACAATGGGGCTGGAAAGATTGGGGTCTTTGTAAAAGACAAGCTTATATTTTATCCTAGAGGCAACAGAAAGACACTGAAACGTACTGAGCGCGGAAGTGATACAAAAAAAATCACTTTGGTAGCAGTGTATAGGAGATCCTAGAATGGGGCGATACCAGCTAAAAACAGAGTAAGTTAGGATGGGAGGGAATATAGGCCAGAACTAAAGCAGTAATTCCATGAGTGAAGAGAAGGGATCAGAGGAGAGATAGAAACAAGAGGTAGAAACAGTAAGATTTGGCAGATTGGCTATCTGAGGCAAGTCAAGGAGGACACCCACTAGATTACAGATCTGGAAGACTGGCGAGATGGGGGTGCTTTGGACATAAATAAGAAAGTTTGAAAAAAGCATGACTGGGGTGGGAGGGAGAATGATCTACATTTGGCACATGGTAGGTTTGAGATGTCTTTGAGATAGCTATCCAGTTTGAAATGTCCAATAGACAATTGGTGATGGGTGATTGAAACTTTAGGGGAGAGATTGGTGTTGAATATATAGATTTGGGACTCAACTATGTAGAAATGATCATTAGATTCACAAGGAGGAGGGGAGAGAAGAGAGGAGAGCAGAGGAGTCCCAAAAAAGGTAATGGCGGCCAGACTTAGAGGAAAGGCTATATGAGTGGAGAGAAGGGGACAGGTGCTGTAGAGGACTTGGCAAATGATCAGATGTTGAAGTGTGTAACTATCAGCTTATGTATGATGATGGCTAGGTTAGACTGAGCATGTTACAGCCTTCACAACTACAAAAGGTCCCAATGAGTGTGAATCCTGAATCCCATGAAGTGGCCGCATTATTCCAATTTACCCTGCTTGTTTCTTTTAAGCTGGAACCAATGACCATATTTTACATAATTATAATTTGGAATAGTGTGAATTCAAATACATGTGACCACTTCACAGGATTCATTATATTCACACTAATCAGGACCTGGCAGTTTTGTTTCATCCCCCATGAATTTCATATCCGTAGGGCTATTTTCCCACCCTTTCTTTCTCTCCTGCCTTTTCATCTGTCCTCCTCCTCTTTGATCCTTTATTCCCCATGGTCTCCCTCTTTTTTCCTCCTTTCTGAATGTCTTTTCTTTTCCTGAAAACCTAAAAGCTTCTGGCTGTGGCTCTGAGGCACACACACTGCATATCCATGGGCCCCTTAAAGTGTCAAAAGGAACTTCACAGGACCCACAGGTAGGATGCTGTTGCCTCTTTAGCGCAACCTTAAACCTGACTCCCCTAAACTCTCACCCCTTTTCCTATCACTCCTACCCTGTCTTCAAGAATGTGAGGGAGAGAAAGCCATGTACAGTATATTAAGCCAGTCAAGTTTACTAATCCCATTTTCATTGTTAATCAAAGGCACCCTGAGAGAACACTCATTCGATGGATTCTCTGGAATTCAGCCAAAAACACAAGCAGTCTTAGGAAAAGAAAATCCCAAAACCAGGATCAGAAAAAAAAAGGGAAGTCCAGAATATAGAAAATGCACGTTTTCTACAGTTGTTTCCCTGAAATAGGACTCCTGAATCAGCACCTAAGTCTTCTGGCTGGTATAAATTCTCAGTTCTGTCTAAATTTGAACTGGTTTCATTGCTGACTAAATAGCCCCCTGAATATACAAGTATTTCCAAAAGGAGAGTAAAATTAACTGTGTTCCTACCAAATCCCATGGAACTTCCAAGGCTACTGTCCCCCAACACTCACCACAACTATTCCCTTATCCTTATTTCCTGGTCATTAAAGGAGGAAAAGAATTACATTATAGGAATGAGAGATGACATGTTGAAATTGGGGACTTTTAATAGTCTAGTATGACTATGGTGCAGTGGATAGAGCACTGGGCCTGGAGTCAAGAAGACTTGAATTCAAATATGGCCTCACATACTTATTAGTTGTGTGACCCTGGGCAAGTCACTTAACTCTGTTTCAGTTTCCTCATCTATAAATTGAGCTGGAGAAGGAAATGACAAACCACTCCTGTATCTTTACAAAGAAAAGCCCAAATGGGGCCACAAAGTATAGGACATCACTGAAAATGACTGAACAACAGCTATACTTCCCACAGCATGAGCTCCTTGGGAGCAGAGACTGTCTTTTGACTTTCTTTGTAACCCCAGCATTTAGCACAGTGCCTGGCATATAGTAAGTGATTAATAAATATTTATTGACTGACTATTCTAAACCTTCTCCTGTTCCCTTAAGTTCTCAATCACATCCATATCCTACTATTTTCCAGCAGATGAACTCCCCTCCTACTTGACCATGGAAACCAAGTGTATCTTTTGTGAGCTCACCAATGTCCTTTTCATCACATTTTAAAATCTCTCTATGTTGGGTACTTAATTTTTTGTGTGTCAAACTCTCTGGATCCTTTCTCAGAATAACATTTTCAAATATAAATTTTAACATATAGGACTATAAATAAAGCCAATGATATTGAAATAAAGATGCGACTTTTTTCCCATTTAAGTTCATGGATCCTTTGAAATCTGTCCTCAGACCCCTTCGGGGTCCATGAACCTCAGGTTGAGAACCCTTGCTGTGTCCTCACCTATGTCCTCCTTTGTTCTAGTCTCGGAGGGTGAGGTAGCACTGCTTCTTTCCAAGGCCACCCCCTCTACTAGAGCTCTCAATTTCATCTCCTCCTGGCTCCTTCATTAGCTGCTTCCACACATTCCTTTTCTCTCTTTCATCTTTAGTCTAGTGTCTCATCTACTGGTTTTTTCCTTGCTACCTACAAATATGGTCTCTCCTGGTCATCTTCCTACCTTTCCCTCCTCTCAGTCTCCTCTGTCTATTGTCCATCTTCCACTCCTTAAGCTTGGTTGTCCCTCAATACTCAGTCCTGGGCCTTCTTCTTTTCTTAATACCTTTTACCTTGGTCATTCCAAAGGTCCAATGATCACTAAAATCTATATATTTCATCCCCGACCTCTCTTCCCTAAACTACAGTGTCACATCTCCAAGTGCCTATTGATCATCATCAAGAAATACTACCAGCATCTCAACCTCAAAATGTAGAAAACAGGATTCATTATCTTCTCCCTCTAAACCTATTCCTCTTTCAAACCTCCCTATTTAATAATACTCAAAATAGCTAGCATTTATATAAATGCTTTAAAGGTTGCAAAACACTTTCTAAATATTATCTAATTTTATTATCACAACAACCCTAGGAGTTAGATGCTATTTTTATCTTCATTTTACATATGCAGAAACTGAGGCAGACAAAGGTTAAATGACTTACACAGGTCATGTCCCAGTGGCTCAGGACACCCAAAGTTAGTGGGTATGACAAAAATGGAAAAAATCAGCAAAGGAGACCAAGAAGTAGCGGTCAGACAGATAGGAGGAGAACCAAAGGAGAAGAGTATCACAAAAATCTAGTGAGGAGAGAGTACCTAAGAAGAAAAGGGGATCGACAGTATCAAATACTGTAAAGAAACCAAGAAAGACGAGTACAGCGAAAACTCCATTAGATTTGGCAGTTAATAGATCCTTGGAAACTTAGGAAAGGGCAGTTTTAGTTGAATGATGATATAGAAAATCAAACAGCAAAGAGTTTAGGAATAAAAGGAGAGGAAAGTGGGGGCACCTAATATAGACAGCTTTCTCAAATACAGAGTATTCCCTAGCTTAGACCCTAAAAGTTTGAATGGCTTGAGTCCCCCAAACAGCAGGTGATGCATAATGGTCCCACCAACTTCTCATTAGAAGGGATATGCAAACCTCCCTCCTTGGTTGAGCTAAGATCTTATCTCCCTCCCAGATGAAGACCTCATTTACTTTTATGTGTTCTTTGGTATATTCTAATCTAAATAACTTTTCTGATTGCTATTTGCTGCTTTTGTCGATAAAGAGGTTTATTAACTATCTGTGACTCTCTTTTGTATAATCAGTATTTGGTGGGAGAGAATCAAGCTGGCAAGTCTAAGTCCTTGAGAGCAAACAGGAAAATGGCTTTCATTCTGAACCCAGATCCATAAAACCAATAGATATAATTCTAGCCTGACACCTGAAACTGAAGGAGAGATCGTCCTGCCTCAGTAGTCCTAGACTTTGACTTCCCCTGTCTCTCCCCTACCCTAACTAGGTTGCTGGTGGTGCCAGCATGGCCTTCCTCCTACTGTCGACAAAAGGGAGATTAGATCATAGATCATATCTATCCATGCTACACATGAGCCTTATCTATATATATTTAGACAACCCCACATATATGTAATATATATATATATATATATATATATATATATAAGAATGAGTCATCATTATAGTCAACGGGTATAAACAAGCAGTTCTCAAAAGAAGAAATGCAAGCTGTCAGCAAACATGAAAAAATTCTCCAAATTGCTAATAATAATAGAAGTATACATTTAAATAACTGTGAGTTTCTACTTCCAGCCCATCAAATTGACAAGGATGACAAAAATGGAAAATTACAATTGTTGGCAGGAATGTGGGAGGACAGGCACACCAGTGTTGGTGGTGTCACAAATCAGTCTAGCCAATTTGGAAAGCAATTCCAAACCATACCCCAAAAGTCACTAAACTGGATATATACCAGTGATGGTACCACTGGGTATAGATACCCCCAAAGAGATCAATACCCTCAAAATTGTGCAAAATACAGCATGGACCTCTTCTGTATGTTCCTGGTCTAATCTAACTGTAGCAGCAAGCACCCCAGCATCCCCAGAATGGCTGCCAACACAGGTTCTTAGATCTGCTTTTGTAAAGGAAAGCAACTCAAAATGGGTTAACAAGCTTACTTTAATCAAACAAACACACATTACCTAGTTCAGGGGAAAAAGGTCAGCACCCCGAACTTCAGAGTTACAGAACTTACAGATCAAACAGACAGGCTTCCAAACTGTCCAACCATTATATCAATACCAAATCACAGTTACCAAAGCCGGGGGGCTCTCAACAACAGCTTCCCAGAGTCTCATCTGGTCAAATCACACAACACTTCTCAAAGTGAGCCCCAAAGCAAAGTCTCTCCTCAGGGTTTATATAGCCTTCTCCTGGCTCAGAGAATGTAACAACCTTCTGGACCCACTGCCCAATCACAAAGTATCAAGGTGTGGGCTTTCCTGAAAAACAAGCCTCCCACCACAGGCTCCAGGTGCACTTAAGCTAGGGGCAGGCAAGATCTTTAAATTTGCATTTCCATTACACTAACTTCTCTTCCCATCTTTGTTTTCTGTATTTCTATTTCCTTATGCAGAATATCAGAGACTAACATTAAAGTCAAACTGTAGTGACTCTACTGATATAGAGAAAGATTTTTGCAATAATCTTGACATATCCTTTCCATTTTTCTTCTATTTGTTGCCTTTCCTATTTCATGTTTAAATGTTCTTTAAATGATCTGGGTTAATTTTTTTTCTGTCAACTTCCTTGTCCCTCTACCTAGTCTTAATAGATTATTCAAAATTGAATTTATCTCCTACAGGGAGGTATATGTCAAGCTTTCAAGCTAAGGTACTGAATAAGCCAAAAATATCCTTTACAAAAGGAACGATAGAGTTATCATTACTTATTGATTAAACCTAACGCAGCCCATGTAAATGGCTATGTTATTGTAGGATTTAGAAATGGTACAGCAACAAACTTAACAGGAATAGTCTCTATTTCTCCCTCTGTATTCTGAATAAGATAAATGTCTAATAAATGTTCATTATGACCATAAGCTTCCAAGCTCCAGAGAAACACATTTCTTTAAAATCAATATAGAGAGCTAAACAAAATTTACTAAGCACCTATTAATTATTTACATAACACACATAGAGTGACTCAACAGTCACTCTATGAAAGAAAATGGTAAAATGAATATAATCAGTCAACAAACATTTACCAAATGTCTTCAGAAAATCACTAAACTACGCATGCCCTTTGATCCAGAAATTCCACTTCTAGGGATGTACCCTAAAGAGATCAAATTCAGAAGGAAAGGAACCATATGTACAAAAATATTTTGGCACCTTTTTTGTCATAATAAATAACTGGAAACTAATTGAGTGCCTGTTAACTGGTGAATGGCTGAACAAACTATGGTATGTGGATGTAACAGAATATTCCTATGCCATAAGAATAACAAATATGACAAATTGGGAAGCTTTATATGAGCTGATGCTGAGTGGAGTGAGCAGAAGTAGAAAAACAAGCTACACAAAATATATTACACAATATATTTGTTACAATAATAAATATTACACAATAGAATAGAAAGTAATACAAAAGAAGATAACTTTGAAAGACTAATCGTGGCTTTAGAAGACTGATGGTGAAGCAAGCCATCCTCCTTTCAGGAGAGAGGTGATGGACCACATCTGGCCCATGTATTCATTTGTTTTGTTTGGTTATATTTATTGGCTACAAAGAACATCTATTGGGGATGAAGGACCATGTGTGAAGGTGAATGAGTAGTGGAAAGAAGGAAGAAAAAGAAAGAAAGAGAGAAACACAAAAAGATAGAGAGAGAAAGGGATAAAGGGGAGAAGAGAAACAGAAAGAAAGAAGAGGGAAGAAGGGGAGAAAGGAAAGAAGAGAGGAAGAAAAGAAGGAAGAAAGGGAGGAAAGAAGAATATTGTAATAGAATATTGTAATAACACACTAAAGAAAAGAAAAAAATTTAGAAGGAAATGCAAATAGCAAGTTTGCTACTACCTTTTAAAATTAAATATATACTATGTGTTTTTTTTTTAAAAACAACTAGGTAACAGAAGTTGATGATTTCATATAGAATCCCTTTTTTGGTTCTTTGTATATTGAAATATTAGTGTTTATTGATGATTATTAATTTCAAAATGAAAAAGAAATTTCATAAGAATAAAATAAATGTCTATACTATACCCAGTACTTTGCCAGATGCTAAATACACCTCTACATGGGCAGATTTAATAACATGACAAGTTCAAAGCACCTTAAGAGGTCACATGAACTTTTTGCTTCTCAGAAGTGCTATATTTAAACCATAATCATCCACCTTGTTCATAAGACCCCTCCCCCAAAGAAGGATCTCTTTCTCTCACTCTCACTCTCTCTCTCTCTCTCTCTCTCTCTCTCTCTCTCTCTCTCTCTCTCTCTCTCTCAGAGTTGTGTGCTCTTGGGCATGAGAAGCATTCCAATCTGGCAGGAATTAAACTGAGTAGTGAAATTTGGCTGCCTTTCCCTTTTTTAAAAAACCAACTATATCAGTTCCAGGTAGAAAACACTGATAATGAAAACAAGAGATTCTGACACCAAATCTCATTATTGTGACCTCAACAGATGTTGACAATAGAAAAATCACATTATAGGAAATGCCCAAATCTAGTTTTTGTGGAATACTGATGATGAATATGGTAATTTTTTTTTTTTTTTTTGCTCTTTGGAGGGCAATTGGGGTTAAGTGACTTGCTCAACATCAGATGGCTAGTTTTTTGTGTTAAGTGTCTGAGGCCGGACTTGAACCCAGGTCCTCCTGACTCCAAGGCCAGTGAATAGAGTCTGAATTTTCATTCTTTTTTTTTTTTTTTTTTTTTTTTGCTTTTGGAGGGCAGTTGGGGTTCCGTGACGAGCCCAAGGTCACATGGCTAGTAAGTGTTAAGTGCCTGAGGCCAGATTTGAACTCAGGTCCCCTGACTCCAGGGCTGGTGCTCTATTTACTGCGCCACCTAGCTGCCCCCAAATATGGTAATGTTTGATGTAAAAAATTATTAGACTGGTGATTTTTAGAAGGAAAACTATTATTTGGTGAAAAGTAACCATTAGGGGAGAGTCAATGCCAAGACAGACCTGAGGGCACAGTCTGATCCCTCAAATCTGTGATCCCAAGACCAGAATGAAAAAAGCAAGCACTGACCTCCCTCTGGGTGAGTTTCAAGGTTCCTAGAAGCAAGAAGCAGGGCTTTAGTCTCCCGACAGCCATGTGGCTGACACAACTCATTAGCAATCTGCCAGGGCAGCTAAGGTCAAGAAGCTAGCATGAGCAAGACAAGTGAAACAGAATCAAGTGAGAAGACAGATAAACTGGCAAAGTGGAGCCTGACCTTGGACCACCACCATGTCACTGCCCAGGAGTAGAGGTAGTGGGGAACATCTCACTCTCTCCTCTGTCAGTTCCTACATCCCTGGGGCTGATCTTAGAGTGAGGAGGCAGCCCTAGGCACATGTGACAGTTGGAATAAGGTACACAGGTGGGAGATGGTGTGCCATGTTGGAAGAACACTAAGAAAGGTCAGTTTGGCTGAAGTGTGTGATGAGGGGATTTATGTGCAACCAAACCTCTCTCTCCAAAGTCACCAATGTTCTAATTGCCAAATAGAACGGCCTTTTCTCTATATTCATCCTTCACCATCTCTTTGTAGCCTATGACATCATTAATCACTCTTTTGGATACTCTTTTCTCTGGGTTTTTATGATGGGTCTCCCTCCAGATTCTCCTCCCACCTGTCTGATTGCTCTGTCTCTGTCTTCTTTGCTGGTTCTTCATGCAGGTCGGGTACACTAACCACGTGTCCCCCAAGGCTCTGTCCTAGGAGTTCTTCTCTTCTCCCTCATACTGCTTAATTTGGCAGTCTCATTAGTTCCATGGAACTGATACAAATGATTCTCAGAGCTATTGATCCAGCCCTAACTTATCTCTCTCTTGTTTTTTTTTCTTGTTTTGTTTTGTTTTGTTTGGGGGGGGGGGAATTGGGGTTAAGTGACTTGCCCAAAGCCACATAGCTAGTAAGTGCTAAGTATCTGAGGCCAAATTTAAACTCCTGACTCCAGGGCAGGTGATCTATTCACTGGGCCACCTAGCTGCTCTTCTAACCTCTCGACCTCCAGTCTTGCATATGCAACTGCCTTTTAGACATCTCCCTTTAGATATCTCAAAAGCAGACTCAACACGTCCAAAACTGAACTTGTTATCTTTTCTCCCCCCAAACTCTACCCTCTTTCTAACTTCATTATTGCTGTTAAGGGTCCCATCATCTTCTTAGTCACCCAAGCTTGCAACAGAGATATCCTCCAGCCTCCGAACTCTTACCTCTCACTTCCAATCTCTTACCTAGCCTGTCGTATCTACCTTCATAAGATATCTTGTATTTGCCCCCTTCTCACCTTTGATGCTGCAAATACCCAAATGCAGGCCCTTATCATCTCATGCCTGGATAATCACAATAGTCTGCTGGTTAGTGTTCTGGTCTCAAGATTCTCCTGACACCAATCCATCTTCCACTCAGCTATCATAATGATTCCTTAAAATACAAAATCTAACCACATCGCTCCCTTTTCAGCAAACTCCAGTGACTTTTTAGTACTTCCAAAATCAAATAAAAAATCCTCTCTGACATTTAAAACCTCCATCACCTGGCTCCTTCCTATCTTCTCAGCCTTCTTACACCTTACATTCCTTCCTCCACATCTTCACTTTGTACTCACGGATCCACCAACACTAGCCTCCTTTATGTTCCCCTAACACAACACTCCATCTCCCACCTCCATGCATTTTCACTGGCAGTGCCCAATGTCTGGAATCCTCTCCCTACTCATCTTTGCCTCCTACCTTTATTGGATTCCATCAAGTCTCAACGAAAGTCCTACCTTCTACAGGAAGTTGTTCCTAGTCTTCCTTAATCTTAGTGCCTTTCTAATTTGTCCTGTATATGGCTTGTTTGTATATGATTTTTAATTTATTTCCAAAAAAGAGATTTTAAGTTTAATACAAATTTTGTATAAAGAAATGGGAAAAATATTTCCATATGCTTCTGCTGGGCTATTTTTGACAACTGCAATTCACAACTGTTACACTTTTGTTCTCTCTATCTTTTTTTGTTGTTTAGGACATACTGGAAATCCAATTTGAAGTATTCATTAGGCAATTAATGATATGTGGCAGTAGTAATAACAACAAAATAGGGCACTAGACCTGTGGTTTCATTGGTATTGTACAGGAAACTCCATTTGTAGAGATTCCCTTTACCAATACTGGTCCTCATCTACTCTGCCAGGTTACAGCCTCTGAGAGTTTCTACTCTGAGCACTGAGAGGTTAAATGAATTACTCAAGACCACACAACCAGTATATATCAGACAGAACTAAATCCAGGTTTTGCCAACTCTGAGGTAAATAACACCAATAAGTAGCTGTCATTAGTATAACCTTTTCTGCTTTTCAAAGCACCTTAAATTATTTTATTTGATTTTCACAACAACCCTTGAAAATAGGCAGAGATTATTGTCTCCATTTTTAGATAAAGAAACTGAGATTCTAAGAAACCAGAGGACGTTTCCAAGAGCATACAGTGAATGATAAAGCCAAGACTACAATGCAGGTCTCTCTTAATATCTCATCTAGCATTCAACCCTTTAGTCTAGCCTGCTTTTAATAGCACCATTGTTAACTGTCAAGGAAATAATGTGTTATTTTATCCTCATCTTTCCAAACAGAAATCCATAGAGTTAGCAATGTGTGTGGTTTTTAAAATTTTTATCTTATTCTGAACTTAAGAAACAAACATTTCCATAATATAGTAGAATAGAAAAAAGATAATTGGAGGGCGGAGCCAAGATGGCAGAGTAGAAACAGCACTTCCAACATGCTCTGCCCCCAGATTACCTCCAAACCATGTAAAAGGGGACTCTGAACAACTTCTGGAGCCCCAGCACCCACAGAAAGACACAGAGAAGCTAACCTCCTACTGAGGACAGCCCAGGAGCCCTGCAGGGAGCAGCCAGCGCAGTGCTCTGAGAGCAGGCAGCACAGCGCACTGGGAGCTGAGCCCAGGCCCCAGTGAGCCATGGTTTTAGCCCAAGGGCAGCTGGGACAGCAGCTGGCTGGAGGGACCCCAGAACACTAGCAGCTGTGGCGATTCCAGAATTATCAGCATAGATATGCCTAGGACAAAGTGAGAGGTTAGTGCCCTATGGACTTTGGGACCAGTATTTGGGAACGCATCAGCTTCCTCCCCTGGGGGCGAAAAGCTTCTGAAGAAACACAGCACAGAAGCCATTGTCACTGGCGGCTCCAGCTCCTGGTCTGCAAACTGTAGGGAGATCCAGCAATCAGTCTGGGGGTTAATCGCTCTTGCTTTAAACTGCCTGCATCTAGATTATGGTCCGGGGTGGAGGTTTGGGGTGGGTATCCAGCTTGCCAGAGCTTTACAGAGGCCACCCAACCTGCGGAAGCTGTGAAGACCCCATGTTTGGGCGGAAGCTCTCCTGTCTGGTGGCAGAGCCCTACTGTGGCAACAAGCCCAAAAATCAAGTAATTAAGTGGCAAAATGCCTAGGCAAAAGAAACAAAATAAACAGAAAAATTCAACATTGGACTCCTATTTTAGGGGCAAAGAGGATCAAAGCATGGAGGAGGACTGTGAGGTCAGAACTCCTGCACCAAAAGCCCCAAATGAAAATATAAGCTGACTACAGGCCATAGAGCACCTTAAGAAGCAGATAAGAGAAATGGGGGAAAAATTGGGAAGAGAAATGATAAAGATGCAAGAAAAGTATGAAATGACAGTCAGCCTGACTGAGGAAAATAACACCTTAAAAAATAGACTAACTCAAATGGCAAAAGAGGCTCAGAAAGGCAATGAGGAGAAGAATGCCTTAAAAAGCCGAATTTTCCAGATGGAAAAAGACTCTCAAAAGCTCACTGAGGAGATTCATTCCTTCAGAGTTAGACTGGAGCAAATGGAAGCTAGTGACTTTATGAGAAATCAAGATGCTGTTAAACAGATCCAAACAAATGAAAGAATAGAAGGCAATGTGAAATATCTCATGGGAAAAACCACTGATCTGGAAAATAGATTCAGGAGAGATAATTTAAAAATTATTGGACTACCTGAAAGCCATGACCAAAGAAAAGAACCTAGAAATCACCCTTCAAAAATTCTCAAGGAAAATTGCCCTGATGTTTTAGATCCAGGGGGGGAAATAGAGGTTGAAAGAATTCACCGATCGCCTCCTGAAAAAGATCCCAAAAAGAAAACTCCTAGGAATATTATAGCCAGGTTCCAGAACTCCCAGATCAAGGAGAAAATACTACAAGCAGCCAGGAAGAAATAATTTCAATATTGTGGAAACACAATCAGAATAGCACAGGGCCTGGCAGCTTCTATACTGAGGGATTGAAGGGCATGGAATATGATATTCCAGAGGGCCAAAGAGATGGGATTGAAGCCAAGGGTCACCTACCCAGCAAAACTGAGTATCTTGTTTCAGGGGAAAATATGGTCATTCAGTGGAATAGAAGACTTTCAAGCATTCTTGAGGAAAAAACCAGAATTGAATAGAAAATTTGACATTCAGACACAAGAAGCAAGAGATGCTTGAGAAGGTAATCAAAGAAAAGAAATCAAAAGGAACTTATCAAAGTTGAACCATTTACATTCCTACATGGAAAAACAATATCTGTGTCTGATGAAATCTTTCTCATTATGAAAATAATTGAAGAAGGGTATATGGGCATATGTTTACAGGTATACATGGATAGAGGGCACAGCTTGAATTTGATGGGAAGGGATGATACTTAAGGGGTGAAGTTAAGAGGTGAGAGAGGAAAGTGGCAAGAAGAGATGGGGAGAGACAGGGTAGGGCAAACTATCTCATGTAGAAGAGGCAAGGGGAAGTAGTTACAGAGGAGGGGAAGAACAGGAAGGCAAAAAGGCAAAACCATACTCTTATGGAAGTTGGCTCAAGGAGAGAATCACATACATACTAAATGGGATATCTCATCCTGCAGGAGAGTAGGGGAAAGGGGGATGAGAGAGGGGATGATGGAGGGGAGGGCATTCTAGGGGGAGGGGAGGTTAGAAGTACCCATTTTCGAAGAGGGACAAGATCAAAGTAGGGAATGGACCAGGTGGGAGGTGAGATGGGTGGGAGGGAAATAGAAGCAGTCTTTTATAATATATCTACTATGGTAATGTTTTGCATAGCTATACATGTACAACACATACTGAATTGCTTATCTTCTCAGAGGGAGTGGGTGACAAGGGAGGAAGGGAATGGATCTGAAAATCGAAGTTTTAAAATTAAATGTTTTATAAGATGTCCAGGCATTGGGGCTCAGAGATTCACCTTGCCCTAATGGCAAAGTAGAAGGGGGTATGGGAGAAGATATGGGAGTGAGCAGATTGGATGAGGGGATATCTAGTGGGACTGCTATTCTGGGGTGGTGGATAGGGAAAAAATGGGGAAAAATTGTAACTCAAAATCTGGTGGAAATGAATGATGTAAACCAGAAGTTAAAGCATTTGTAAAAAAAAAAAAAGATAATTGTACATGAAACTGCAAGTCTATTATGTACAACTTGCTATTTCTTTTAAATATATAATAACATCATCATGTAATTTTCTTTTTTTTCCTTTTTTTTCTCTCCCCCCACTCCCTACCCTAAACATGTGTAGTTTTTATTTCATGATTGGTTTTTCTTCCCAGGCTCTGTTAAAAAAAATCAAAACAGGTTTTTACCTTTTTTACCTACTTTAACCTTTCTAGCACCTTTTATACTCAGAATCCCCTCCCCACTTCCTTCCCTGGGCCAAGCACTTTACAAATTGATGAGTTGGATATAAACACTACAGCTGCTACACATGCAAACCCATCGCCATTAAACACTCAGTAGTCATTGAAAACCTTCAGTATTATAGGCAACTTCACTAAGAGGGAAAACACTGACCAAAGCATCCAGCTTTTTCTCAACTCCTCAAAAGCAATAAACTATTTTACTTATGGGTAGAGGGGCTGAATCCTTCCAAACTGTCTTCTTTCTAGAGCCTCACACACACACACTTGAAAGTTCTAAGACAAACTACTCTTTCCAAGGTTACCAATTATCTACTACCTTTTCAATCTGATGGCCTTTCTCAGTATTTATTCCTTTTCTGCAGTATTTGAAAATGTGACCATACCCTCCTCTTAGACACTCCATCGTCTTAGATTTTTTTTTTTGTACTTCTCTCTCCAGTTTATCATCCATATTCCACTATGCAAAGGTGTATAACAGGGTTCTGTCCTTCATCCTCTTCTTTCTTGAGACTTCCTCTCTGGTAATCTGATCAGTTCCCATGGGTTCAGATATTACCTTTTTATAGACAACCCTCAAATCAATATCCAGCCCCAATCTCTCTCTCATATTCTAACCAGAGATGGGGAACCTGCAGTCCTGAGACCAGATGTGGCCCTCTAGGTCCTCAAGTGAGACCCTGTGGCTAAAGTTTGGATTCCACCAAAGAGCTGTACTTGAGGACTGAGAGGGCCACATGTGACCTTGAGCCTGCAGGTTCCCTACTCCTGTATGTCCCTTACCAAGTAAAATTCTGAATTTTTACAAAACTATATGAGAAATGTATATTTCAAACTATACGGTCACCAAAAGTATACAATTATCAAATTCACATAAGTCACTTGGCACCTAAAGTAACTTTAACATTCTATGTCTTATCTGTTTTGCCATATGTCCAAGTGGATATTCATCAGCATCTCAAACTTAACAGGTCCAAGACAGAACTCATTTTCCCCTTTTTCTATGTACTCTTTTGTTTTGTTTCTTAATTATACATCTTTTAATCATCAAAACTTTACTTTCTCACCTGCTCATCCCAACCCCCTCCTTATTGAGAACAAAAGAAAAACAAAACTCATTACGAATATGTATAGTATGGGGTGGCTAGTTGGCACAGTGAATTAGAGCACCAGCCCTGGAGTCAGGAGGACCTGAGTTCAAATCCGGCCTCAGACACTTAACACACACACACACACACACACACACACACACACACACACACACACACACTAGCCGTGTGACCTTGGGCAAGTCACTTAACCCCAGTTGCCCTCCAAAAAGCAAAAAAAGAAAGAAAGAAAGAAAGAAAGAAAGAAAGAAAGAAAGAAAGAAAGAAAGAGAAAAACAAAACTCATTATGAATATGTATAGTATGAGGTAGCTAGGTGGCACAGTGAATAGAACACCAGCCCTGGAGTCGGGAGGACCTGAGTTCAAATCCAGCCTTAGACACTTAACACAAAAAACTAGCCATGTGACCTTGGGCAAGTCACTTAACCCCAACTGCCCTCCAAAAAGCAAAAAACAAAAGCAAATATGTATAGTCAATTAAAACAGTTTTTAAAATGTGTTTCATTTTTGCACTCTGGGTCTTTTCACTTTTTTGTCAGGAGATAGGTAGCATTAATTCTCTGGAATCATGGTTGTTCATTATTCTGATAAGAATAGCGAATTCTTTCAAAGTTGTTTACCTTCACCAAATTGCTGTCATTGTATAAATTGCTCTCCTGGTTCTATTCACTTCACTGCATTAATTCATACAAGTCTTCCTAGGTTTCTCTGAAACCATCTCCTCCATCATTTCTAACAGGTCTATAGTATTCCATCACATTCATATACCATTTGTTCATCCATTCCCCAACTTATGGACATCATCTCAGATTCCCATTCTTTGCACCCTCAATATTTTTGTATATCCTTAGTTAGACTTTGTTTTGTTTAAG